>JAQZBX010053120.1:0-18960 GCA_029593785.1 Cabassous unicinctus | reverse complement strand
TTCCTTTAACTGGGCTATTTCTTCATGTTTCTTGGTGTGGATTGTAATTTTTTTGTTGGTGTCTTGGCATCTGGATTATTAGAGTGTTTATTCTGGGTGCAGTTTTTCTCTTCCATCTAGGGCTTCCTGCCCTTTATTCCTTGCTGATTGTGTAGTAGGAGCCAAGGATGAAGTTGATGCTATAAGTTGTGGAGGCTCAAGCTGCCCTCATTGCCCCAGGGACCAATGAAACTTCTCCCAACTTTCTCCTTTTCCAGGGATAAGGACAGAGCCACAGCTGTGTGGAATAATCCAACTCATGCAGGCCTAGACTCTAGTTGCCCAGAGAGACTGATGAAGCCTCATACCCCTTTCTCCCCTGCATGGGGCAGGGATGGTGCTTCAAGTGTGAGCAGCAATCTATGTAGTGCAGGTCCAAAATTACCACAGTTGCCCTGGTAGACTTCTGATTATTCATTCTGTGCCAACTAAGTGTACCTGCAGTTACCTGGATAGGCTTGCACAGGACCCTCCAGCCTCCTCCTTGCTAGAGGTGGGGCTGAAACCTATGCTAAGGCTGCAGGCTACTCTGGGTGAAAGAAACCAGTCTCTATCATTACTGTGATTTTCAGTCAGCCCAGCTTCCCCTCATTCTGGGGGTGGAGTCAAAATGGTGGCTACCAGCCTCCTTCTGACTTGGACAGGCTCAAACTTCAGCTGTTCTTAGGGTTATACTTTAGTTAGCTGAATTTACTAATCAGTAGCTAAAATCAGTGGCCAACTCTCTCTTCCTCCCTGTTTTTGGTAAGTGGAACTTCCAATTCCAGCCACGGAACAGCTCTTGGGGTTACTTTTGCTGCCAATGCAGGATGATCACCACCCTCTGCAGTGGTGCCTGCAATTTCCTGGCAAGGCTGGTGCAGCTCCCCGCAGCTTCCTCCCTGTCCAAGGTGGGCCTAGGGCTTAGGCTAGAGTGGCAATCTGATGTAGAAGAAAAAAACAGTCCCTAATTGCACTGTGATTTTCAGTCAGCCCGGCTTCCTCTTTGTCAGGCATGAAGTTAAGATAGGGGCTACTGGCCTGTTTCTGACTTGGACAGGTTCAAACTTTAGCTGTCCTTTAGATTATACTTTAGCCCACCGAATTTACTAATCAGTAACTGAAGTTGGTGCCCAACTGTCTCTTCCTCTCCCATTTTTGGGAAGTGGAGCTTCCAATTCCAGCCACAGAACATCTCCTGAGTTGGCTTGTGCCTCCAGTGATGGTATAAAATGGCTTATATCTGTCATTGAAATGTCACTCAAGACAATTCCCAAGTCCTGAAAAAGCCCCTGTATTACAAATGCTTTTCCCTCTCCCTGCCCCAAGAGCTTCCAGTGACCACTGGCTCCACATCAATGTTGTAATTTCTTCCACTGCTTGAATCACAAAATGTCTATAGTAGAATACAAGTAAGTTCACTATAGTCCATAGCTCTTCTGCCATCGTGAGGAGTCTGGGATGGTGATGTCAACTTCACCTCCAATTGAAAGGGGGCTTATATTACATGGGGAAGATGGATGGGATTATCCTGCCTACAGCCACAGACTCTTTCCATTCCCTGGGATGGCCGCTGTCCATCATCTTCTCCCTGTCAGTGGTCCTGGGTGAGTCCAATGATCTGTAGAGTAGGAGTTACTGCTCCACTGAATTTCCAGGCCCAGCTGGCACATGGACAGTCTAAAGACTCCAGTCTCTGGATGTTTACCTACAAATTCCAGCACCAAGTATAAGTTAGAATAGAAGGGACAGATGAGCCATGTGCAGGGAAGACATAGTTGAGTCAAACTCTGTCACTCTCAGGAGCACAAACTCCAAAGTAGGGCTCACTGGCAAGTCACCAAACTCTGCAGCTAGCTGCCCTGACTAGGACCTGGGTGTCTACAGAGCCCTCAGGAGCCCCACTATTTGGGGTGATATCCAATTTGGAATTCTTTCAGATCCTACTGATATATGCGTAAGTGTTAACTCTGGGATGAACTTGAGACTCATTTTGAAGTCTCTTAGCCATATAAACTCATTTGTCTTTACCTTTTCCCCCTTTTATTCATGGTCTTTTTCCAGTCGCATTGCTAGTTGGTGTTTCCTAGCAATCCTTTGGTGCCAGGGAGGCTCATCCCCAGGAGTCATGTCCAATGCTGGGGGGAAGGTAATGCATTCACATGCTGAGTTTGGCTTAGAGAGAGGCCACATTTGAGCAACAAGGAGGCTCTCAGGAGGCCACCCTTAGGCACCATATAACAATAGGCTAAGTTTCAATTTCAAGAGCAATGGTTCATAAGGCTAGTCATCAATAACAAGGGCCCATCAGTGGATCATCCTCCTTCGCCAATCACTGCCTCTGCACTTGGGGGACTCTTGCTGCCCCCTTAAAGAATGTGGCAGAGCTCTCCAGGATGAGAATTCCATATTCTCTCATTTATTGAGTGATTCTCCACCCACTTTGACAATGCCCCATGAACATTTGAACATTTTTATATACCTTATATTTATGCTCAGGTGAACTTCCTCCCATGCATCCCCCATCCCTGCCACCTCACACCAATGATCCTCCCCTTACCCAGTTATAACCCTTCTGTGATCCAAAGCTTCTCAAAGATGAAGCCATTACAATAGCTGAATACGATTAACAGGAAAACAAAATGATAATAAGTTTAAATGTAAGAGAAAAATACATAAAAATTTTAAAAAAAAACTAAAACTAAAATAAAATTAAAAGATTGGGATATTAAAAAAATGAAAAAATATAATAATAAAAATTTGGCTTTTGCCTTTCATCATTGCAATATCTGGTGTCCAGTCTGTACCATGGCACCTTTCCCCTCTCATTCCCCAGTATCTTACTATTTTTCTTTTTTTTTTTCAAAAAATTTTTAGGTCACAGCAAAGTCACACACAGAATACAGGAGACTCTCATATACCCAACATCCTCCCCCTTTCCTCCACCAATATTAATACCTTTTTATATGTGGATGGTAGCATTGTTATAACTGACATACAAATAGTGAAACACAGCTACTAAATATTGTCAATGGTTTACACTATGGTTTATATTTTAGACCATACACTTTTATAAATTTTGATGATATTTACCATTTCCTGTGTCCATCACCGTATGGGAATGAAGAACATTTACACTGACCACTAAATACCCCCTGTTTGATATATTCTATTCCTCCCACCCCATCCCCCCAAGGCCCACGACAACCCCTGGCTTGACTTGTTGGATGACAAGATTCATAGTTACATGCAACAAGACATCTTGACACTCTGGTTTGTTCTTCCTTATTAGGAACTGCCCTTGCTCTTGAGAGACTCACGCCTATTTCTGAACAAATCAGTCCTCCCAAAGATGGGAGTCCAACTCCTTCCCGCTCATTATGTGGGTCTCCACCCACTGATACAACACATTATGGCAGAATGAACACTCACACAATCCCTAGAAGGCTGCTCTATATGCACCCTGTCCCGAATGCCCCCCAACCAACCCCTAAACCAGTGATCCTTCCTTGTCATTTTGCCATAAGAGCATTCCCACCTCTGTACTTTCAACCTCATTTTGTTACACCTTAGTTCAGTCACAGTATTGAGGTCCACTTTGGCTCTGTATGCCCTTTTAAAATTTTAATTTCTAGGATTTTTCCCCCCATGTAAAAGTCACTTAGAGGAGCTGTGATAAGCTGATTAGGAGAAGGAACGCTCTCTGTTTAATCAAACTTAGAGTAAATTATAATGGCTTTGGCATAAGTCTCTGCACAATTGCTCCCATTCACTCATCTCTGTGTCCTCACCTGGCACACTCACCCATATGCACTTTTCACCCCTGCATTGTCCCCATTCATACCTTCTGGCCTTTGTGCATCTCTTCTTGCTTCGAGGAATGTTCCTCTTCTGAAGTTCACATGCTGACTCTTCCTCATCACTCATCCACAGGTCACATGCCCTGCCTAGGGAGGATTTCCTTCACCTACTGTTTTATTTATATATTTTGAATATACTCTTTAAATTTTTTCAAAGATACTTAAATTACATAAATGTTACATAAAAAATATAGGGGATTCAGATATGCCCTGTACACTACCACTTCTACACTTTCCCACATTATCAACAGCCTTCATCAGTGTGGTACAGTTGTTACAATTGATGAACACATTTTGTAGCATTGCCACTAAGTGTGGATTATAGTTTACATTGTAGTCTACACTCTCTCCCACAGAATTTTGTAAATGATGACAAGATATATAATGTCCTAAATCTGTCCTTACAATGTCATTCAGGATGATTACCAAGTCCTGAAAATGCCCCATATTACACCTATTTTTCCATCTCCCTTCCCCAAAACCTTCCGTGGACATTGCCTCCACATCAATGAAAAAGTTCTTCCATTTCTAGAATCATAATAAGTGTATAATAGAATAACAATGTCTACTCTAGTCCTTTGTTCATTCCCCAATCCTGAGGATTCTGGGATGGTGATGCCCACTCTGCTTCTACTTGAGAAGGGTATTAGATCCCATTGGGCAGATAGATGGGACTATTTTGCTTGCAGGTGCAAACTCTCTCTGTTGCTTGGGATGGTGGTTGTCCATCATCATCTCCTTATTAATTGTCTTGGGTGAGTCCTATGAACACGAGAGTAGGTGTTGCAACTCTTTTGAGATTCAGGAACCAACAGGTACATGGACAGCCAAAATATTTAAGTCTGTTGGACATACACCTATCAACTCTATTACTAAGTGTAGTTTGAATAGAAGGGCTGGTAAAGCCATGTGTAGGGAAAACACAAGTGAGTCCAGCTCTGACACACAGGGGAGCATAAATTCCAATGTAGGGCCCACTGGCCAGGCACAAAACTCCTGACCTGTCTGCCCTGCCTAGTGTCTGTATGTCTCCAGAGCCCTCAGGAGCCCCACATTTTGAGGCAATATTTCCTTTAGCAGTCAATGAGATCCTGCTGAGAGGTCCATAAGCATAACATCTGGGATGTTCTCCCAACTCACTTTGAAGTCCCTTAGCCATATAAACTCATTTGGCTTTACTCTTCCTCCCTTTTGGTCAAGGTGTTTTTCCAGTTGCATTTCTTGTCAGTGTTTGGTAGTAATCCCTCAGTGCCAGGGAGGCTTTTCCCTAGGAGTCATATACCACATTGGGGGCAAGGTAGAGCATTTGTATGCTGAGTTTGGCTTAGAGAGAGGCAACATTTGAGCAACAAGGAGACTCTCAGGAAGTAACTCTTAGGCAACTTATAACACTAGGCTAAGTTTCAATTTCTAAAGTAAATGTTCATAAGTGCAGTCACCAATATCAAGAATTCATCAATGGTCCATTTTCCCTCACTCATCTCTATTCATGGACTCCTGGCATTTCTGCTATCCCATTAGAGAATGTGGCAGATTTCCCCAGGATTGGAATTCCATATTATTTCTGTTAGTGTGTGAATCTCCACCCACCATGACAATGTCCCATTAACACTTGAACACATTCATATGCCCTATAGGCATTCCCCAAGTGAACCTCCTCCCATGCATCCCCCATCACTCACACCCTGCACCAATGATCCTCCCCCCACAGCAGTAACCCCTCTGTGATCCAAAACTTCTTCAAAAATGAAGCCAACAAAATAACCAAATAAAATTAATAAGAATGAAATAATGACAGCTTTTAAAAATCAAAAAATACAAAAAAATTTAAAAATTGGAATAAAAAATCATTTAAAAGTATATACATATTTTTTAAATTGACATTATGTTTTTCATCATGCAAGATCTGTTGTCTTGTGTGTACAGTGACATTTCCCTCCATTTATTCTCCCAATGTCTTACTTTCTTCATTCAATGTTCAAAGAAGCTTGAGGTCACAGAAAAGTCATGTACAGAATATAAGGGATTCCCATACACCCACCATCCTACCCCTTTCCCCCCTCCCCTACCAACAACATTTTACATGTGGATGGTACATTTATTACAATTGATATACAAATATTAAAACATTGTTATTAATCATGGTCAATGTTTTCCTAGAGAACATTCCCAATATTTTAGTTTCAACCATATATCCGCAAATCCCCAATGTTCACATACCCCTCTCCCCAGCCCTTCCCCCATTTCCATGGACAGTCCAACCCATCCTCCCCAACGTTTTTAAAACCATCCTTTGTCACATTGTGTTACTCTCTGTCCCATCCCTGTTACATTACCTATACAGCATTTTATATATCATGATTTAGCTGGTTTATTTGTTTATTGTCCCTTTCTCCCAACTAGAACATGAATGCCATTTAAGTATGGAATGGCCTTTTTTGCCATTATTGCACCTGCTGCCCATAAAACAAATCATTGCACAGAGTAATAGCTGACTATTTATTGAACCTATAGCCGTGATCTCCAGTTAAGTCTTTTAAGAGTAAATGCAGTTGTTAAAGCAGCATTGTTAACTGGAATGCTTCTTAAATTGATGACATCCCAAGCTTGATTATTTAGACTGAGAGTAACAATCTGAGCTTTAAAGCAAGAAAGACATTACTTGGGGTCTTAGAATTGCAACTTGGGTCAGCAACCTAAATTGTGTCCCAAGTTGGGGCTGTCAGGCAGATTTTGAAAGGAAAATGAGGAAGGAAAACAAATCAAAATGGAAAAGTGTGTTAGGGCAGTGGTCTTAGAAATAGCTTTCATTATTTCAGAAAGAGAATTGTTTGGGAAGCAGCTAGGTTTTGCTTATAATAAGCAGTTTTGGGGCTTTAAGTGTGGCATAGACTCCATTTTAAATCTCTTATATTTTTAAATAATTTTTTAAAAGATTCATAGCTTACATAAATGTTATGTAAAAATATGCCCCACTCCCCATACCTCTCACATTTTCCCCCATTAACAACAACCATATTTCATTCCCCAATCCTGGGGATAGTAGGATGGTGATTCCCATCCACACCTAATTGAGAGGGGGTCTTCAATCCCATATGGTCAATGGATGGGACCCTCCTGCCTACAGCTGCAGACTTTCTTGGTTCTTGGTATGGTAGTTGTCCATCATCTCATCCCTGCCAGTTGTCCTGGTTGAGTCTAATGAACCAGAATGCAGGTGCAGCAACTCCACTGAGCTTCAGGGCCCAGCTGGCACATGGAGACCCCAAAGATTGAAGTCTTTTGGACATACAGCTACCAACTTTGGTACTAATTATAGGTTCAAATAGATGGGACAGTAGAGCCATGTGTAGGGAAACCACTACTGAGTCCAACTCTGTCACACTGGGGAGCATAAATTCCAAAGTAGGGCCCAATGGCAAAGCATAAAACTCCTGAATTATCTGCCCTGACTATAGTGTCAGATGTCTCTGAAGCCCTCAGAAGCCCCATTGTTTGTGGTAGTATTGACTTTTGCCTTGAATGAGATCCTGCTGAGATGTGCACAAGTGTAATCTCTGGAATGACCTCCCAACTCACTTTGCAGTCTCTTAGCCATGTAAACTCATTTGTCTTTACATTTTCCCCCTTTTGGTCAAGACCTTTTTTCCAGTTACATTGTGAGTTGGTGTTTGGTAGTAATCCCTTGGTGCCAGGGAGACTCATCCCCAGTAGTCATGTCCCACACTGGGGGAAAGTTATTGTATTTATATGCTGAGTTTGGCTTATAGAGAGGTCACATTTGAGCAACAAGAAGGCCCTCAGGAGGTAACTCTTAGGCACCCTATAATACTAGGCTAAGTTTCAATTTCAAGAGTAAAGGTTCATAAGCACAGTCATCAATATCAAGGGTCCATCAATGTACCATCCTTCTTCACTAGTCACTGCCCCTGTGCTTGGGGAATTCTTGCTGTTCCATTAGAGAATGTTGCCAGTACTCCCCAGAATGGAAATTTGATATTCTTTCAGTTATTGTGTGAATCTCCACCCACTGTGACAATGCCCCATGAACATTTGAACACACTTATATTTCTTATGTGTATGCCCAGGTGAATTTTCTCCCATGTATCCCCCATCACTGACACCCCACACCAATGATCCTACCTTGCTGCAGTTTTAACCCTTCTGTGATCCAAAACTTCTCCAAAAATGAAGCCAATAAAATAGGTGAAAACAAGAAGAAAATGAAATAATGATAGTTTTAAAAATAAAAATAAAATAAAAATAAATATTTAGATAATAAAAAAGAATGAAAAAATATTTTTAAAAATTTGTTTTGACACTTTGCCTTTCATCACTGTAAGATCTGTTGTCCTGCATGTACAGTGATATTTTCTTCCATTTATTACCCCAGTGTCTTACTTTTTTCTTTTTTGTCTTCAAAGAAATTTTAGGTTCCAAAAAAGTCATGTACAGAATACAGGGGACTCCCAAATATCCAACATTCTCCCCCTTTCCCCCTCCCCTATTAATAACATTTTATATGTGGATGGTACATTTGTCACAACTGATGTACAAATATTGAAACATAGCTACTAATCATGGTCAATGGTTGACATTATGGTTTACATTTTGGAGGATACATTTTTATATATTTTGAATAAATTTAATATGGCCTGCATATATCATTGCAAGATCACTTAGAACACTTCTATTGGCCCCAAAATGCCCTCTATTCCTTCTATTCTATTCCTACCTACCCCTCCCCTTGGTACCCATGGCAACCACCAGGCTTCACTCCTTGCAGGACAAGATTCATAGTTACTTGCAACAAACTGAGGGCTTGACACTCTTGTCTGTCCTCCCCTATTAGGTACCACCCATGCACTCAAGAGACTTCTGCCCCTCTATTTGAGAACATAGCAGGCCTCCCCAGGATGGGAGTCCAACACCTTCCCACTAATTATGTAGGTCTCCACCCACTGATATAACACACTTTGACAAGATGAACACTCACACTCCCTAGAAGACTGCTCCAGCTATGCCGAGTCTCCAATTCCCCCTCACATCCAACACCCTAAACCAGCAACCCTCCCTTGCCATATTGCCAGAAAGCATTCCCAACATTGTAGTTTCAGCCATGTATCTGCCAATCCCCAGTGTTCACCTGCTCCCCCCCCTGAACTTTCCCCCATTTCCATTGACAGTCCAACCCACCCTCCCTATCCTACCCCCTGACAAACCTGTACCACCCAACCCAATAGTATCACTGCACCCCTGTCATGCCCCTCCACTGCGCAACTACACACTTCCACATTATCATAGATTTTGCCCATGTGGACATTGGCTCACAACCTTCTCATTTTCTATTTCCTGTAAACCTATCTTCCAGACTCTAGCTCTGCACGTGTGAAATTCATTTTAAGTCTCTTAGACTAAGTTATAACATTTTCTTTCACATTTCCCCATTTTGGTTAAGATCTTTCTGAAAGCATCACTGATCACAACTTAGTTTTTGTTTATCCTGTGGCATCAGGAATGGTCATCCTTGAGAGTCTGGTCATGCATATGGGGACAAGTTACAGATTTATGGAGTTGATATCAAGCAAAAGCAGGTTCCTTCCTCCCGATGCACCTTTAAAACCAATTCCTATGACACCGGGGTTTGAAAGAGAGTTTTTTGGTTTTATAAGCAATGGAGCACAGTGGCCTCATGGCCCAAAACTGCCTCTCTGATCTGAGGAAATTTTTATATTTTATAACATCAGAGTGCCAATGTATTAAAGTGGAGCTAAACACAGATTCCTTCACTAATAAACATTAAGGGGCTGAACAGGACAATTGGGGGTGGGGTAGCAAACCAGAGTCAATCATAAATTTGGGATGGTGTATACAGAACTAAGGTCAATTACAAGGTCTTTCATATGGATATTGAACAGGTGCATAGAGTGGTTACCATCCCAATAGTAAGTATACATAAGAGTATGTAGCAGTTTGGCAGTTTGATATAGTTATGAATTCCAAAAATAAATATTGCATTATGCTTGTAAACTGGTCTATTAATCTGGGCATGATTAAGTTATGATTAGGGCATTGACTGGCCCATGTCAGAAGGGCATTAAGTCCCACCCCTTGGTGGGTGGGGAATCAAATATAAAAAGCATGGCAAACACAGAGTTGGAGTAGTTTCGAGTTGGAGTTCTGATGTTTGAGTTTTGATGCTGGAGCCTGGGGAGGCCAGCAGACAGAGGAGCTTGGTTGTGAGGAAGGAGAGAAGGCCCCAGGATAGAGACAAGCCATTAGCCTGAGATTCTCCAGCTGACCTTGTGGAGAGAGGCAAAGCCTAGAGAGCCGCATAGTCTACAGCTGACCTTGTGGAGATAGCAGAGGAGCTGAGCCCAGAGACAAGCAAGCCCCAGGAAGTGCAGAACCCAGGAAGCCTGAGCCCTCACAGACATCAGCAGACATCTTGCTCCAACATGTGGCAATAGACATTGGTGAGGGAAGTAACTTATGCTCTATGGCCTGGTAAATGTGGACTTCTACCCCAAATAAATACCTCAACTAATCAAGAGATTAGTTTGAACTAATCTGAAATCTCAAATATATAACTATATTATATTTCATATAGTCACTGAAGAGCAAAAGAGCAAATGCACATGAAGAAAACTCCTAGGGAGATATCTATCAAAATATTTAAGCTCCTCTGCCAAATTTCCACTTCAGCTTAAAGCTTTGGAAATTTTCTGATTAAAAAAATTTATTATCTGAGTTGGGATGCTTGTAAACCACATTACAGATTGGTGTAAGTTTATAGAGCAAAAGTAAATTCTGCCAATGAACTCTGCTTTACCTAAAAAGTTTCTTTAAACAATCATTTCTGAATTAGTAATTGAAGGAAAGAATTACTATACTTAAGGTAAAAATAGATCAATTTGAGAAACAGAAGTCAGTGTTTCTGACTTCTGTAATTGTAAGGTCCACACAAAATGTTTTCTATAGTTAAGTTGCCTTGTCATAGATTGAGCCTATTACTTGTCTTAAAGTATCAGTTAGAGAAGACCAGTGACTTCTTTATTGATATTTTTCTATCAAGAAAAATATCTTAATTCTGTAATTGTAAGGTCCACACAAAATGTTTTCTATAGTTAAGTTGCCTTGTCATAGATTGAGCCTATTACTTGTCTTAAAGTATCAGTTAGAGAAGACCAGTGACTTCTTTATTGATATTTTTCTATCAAGGTGACAATAGGTCTTTAGTTTGCAGGTAAGATTTAAATATATATTCTATTATCACAGATCTTTATGAACAATGACAATGAGCATACACAATATGCTCATGAAAGCAGTCACTTGAGATATTAGGGAGCCATATAAAAGGAAAAATGTAAATCTTTTATTAAATTATTTTACTTATAATAAAGGCAATATATTCTCCTTATAAAAAACTAGGATCACAAAACTGATTGTATGAAAGAACATAAAATTTGCCCACATTCCATAATTCAAAAAAAAACTATTGGTCTTTAGTGTCTTTTTAGGGTCATTTCTACTATATATGTCATTTTATTCAATTGAGATTATAAGTGCCATTTTATATTTGTAATTTTCTACTCGCTAGTATCCTAAAATCATCTTTCCATATCAATATTATTTATTGCAAATATCTTTGTTTTCCACTTATTTTATAATTATACATCATCATGCATTTGACTGTTCATCTTTGTAGACATTATGAATGTCTTTATATTTTCAATATTATGAAAAATATTGTGAAATACAGTATGTATGCATAAGCTCTGCCAATAGTTCTTATTTAGACTAGATTCCTATGAGTAAGTAGGAAGGAACTAAGGAGCATAATCAATTTCAAAGTCATTTTTATAAAAAGCCATGTTTATTTCCAGAATATTTAATACCAAAACACACTCACCAGCACTGGATGTGAATTATCTTTTCATTATTTTTGCCTCTTCTTTATAACAGTGTGCATGGACTTTTAATTATAAATGCCATTTCTATAGTAACAGTTTTCTGTCTTCTGTTGGAAACATGTTTGGAATTTGTTCTCTGTCATTCTGTAGTTGAATACATCAATATTTTCTATATTTTATATGATTGCATATTTGCATAACATGTCATTCTTATCTAGAGATCAGTTACAATTTATTTCTGTTTTCTGTTTTTGAGCAGGTAGGTGCTTTAAGTTTTTAATATATAAAATTCCCTTTTTTGCTTTTATTCCTTTTTATGTAGTGTTGATATAAAAAATAGACTTACTTGAGCATTCACTGAATTTCATTTGTGCACTGCATATTCTGCTGACTATGCTATTTGTGCACTGTTTTCACCTCAGGAGCTTGCAAGGGAGGTAGGCAGAAAAAGGACTTCAGGCAAAGAGGGAAGTTTGTTTATACCGGCACAGCCTCAGTCTCTCTAGACACACAGGCACACTCATAGGCATTTAAGCAGGCATTCAAGCAGGCATTCTAGTAGGCATTTAAGCAGGCATGGACATTCTTTATTTGAGGGTTATATCACTCAAATGTTCACAGAAGAAACCCAAAATTTAACTCCCTGCAATCATTTCTGCTGTGCCCAGGGACTATGTGTGCTGAGACAAAGGGCTCTGTGAACTAATAGCTGATCCAACAGTTGGACCTCTGCCTGGGTCTTAACCTTCACAGTTTAACCCTCACAGGCTGCTGCCTGATTCTTAACCGTTACATTCTACCCTTGAGGGCAACGGCTTTAGCAGCTGTGGGGGTACTTTAAGAGGACAAAACTTAATTATTTATCTCATGATAACAATGTTCTGCTCTGTGGCATTTGGCAGGGCTGAGTATACTATACACAGGGCCTGTCTACTGAGGGCTGTGGTGTTACATCCTTAACTTGTGTCAAAATGGAGGAACCCACCATGGGCCAGAGAGTTAACATAAAAGTTTTTTTTTAATTGTTCCTGCAGTTGACAGCGTTGTCACTTCTATCTGTAAAGCTTAAACATTGGTTAATTTCATTTGTAAGCCTGTTCTCTAGGGAGCAATAAGAATGAGCTACTTTACATGGGATTAAGGTTTAAGGCTACCCATGGTTTTGCTTTTTTACCTGGAGTACTGTTACAGCAGGTAACAGAATATGTTCCTGTGGCCTTATTTGGGGCTTTAGCAAGGGGTCCTTTGCTGCAATTTGCAATTGGATTGGAGCCACTGCTCTATGCAATAAAGCTTCTATGGGCATTACTCCATTTTGTCAGGGGCATTCTTTTAATTGTTGGACCATGGTTTACAACCTCTTGTGTTACTTGTGCAAGAATGGCCTAACTGCCAGCATAAAGAGTTAAAGGGTGTTTTTTTTTTCCTTACAATGAGCTACATAGCCTGCAGTTTGGCCCACTGGCCACTTAAACTAAAGCTTATTTTATACCATATGGTGTTAGCTCTAGGCTGGATGGACAGAGTCATCTACCTAACAGCTTGCCCTCAACTGGCCTCATCAGCACATCATGCAGACTTTGGGACTGTCCCCCCAGACTCTGGGACTGTTGGCCTTAATTGGCCTTGTCTGTACATTATGCAGACGCTGGGCATTGAACATTGGGGGCACGCATGGCACACTGGCCAAGCGGCCTCTGCATCTACATTTATTGAACCCTAAAAGCATGTAGCTTTTATCATCATGGGGACTACAGCATGTAGGAATTTTTGCTGCAGCCACATAGCCATGTCTTGAGCACTATTTACCCACAAGGTAAGTTTAGTCAACTGATTCACTTTATCCTTGCCTGGATGCAAGAGGTGGCAGTAAGCCACTACTTGGTACACTGTTACTTCTTTAGACAACCCCCATTCTTATAGGTTTTCCCACATGGAACATTCCCACAGGGGCCAATGGAATACTGACTAATCCATGTGCTTTCATTCTGGCAGCCACAGGGTAATACTTTTAAATACCACCCAACTGTTGGTACTTATTACTAAGGGACCAGCTTTATGGCCCACCACGAGCCACACAGTTCTCAATTTAGTCCATTGGCTGCTTGGACTAAACCCTAATTTGTACTAAATGGTATTGGTTAGAGGGCACACCGTTACGGTGGTTCATTGATCTGCCTGTCCTTGACTGGCTTCATCAGTATATTATCCCTGCTTTGGCACGGTACCTACCTCAGCTTTGTACAGGGAAACTTCTTTTATAGGAACTTGTAAGGGGGTTTCTGGGGTCCAGTGTTTCAACATATGTTAACATATGTTAAAACTTGTTGTAACTCTTTACTCAGTGGACTGGAAGCAAATGTGCTTTTCTGTTTTAAATAGGTTCCCTGCTTAGCTAGTGTTGCTGTCTGGGCCATGTCACTTCTTGGCTGGGTGAGCCAATTTTGCACCCATCCCTTTATAGGGTAGGTGATAAATATTTTTACTGAGGCTTCCCTGGTTATGGTCTTAGTATTCTGTGTGGCAGTGGACATGGCTGCCAATTGCTTCTCTATGAGACTATAGTGCATCTTCGCTTGTCTCCATAGTTGACTTCAAATCTGCAAGAAAATCAGAGGTTAGCATTACATCATTAATGTAATGATACGCCCAAATGGCATCGGCATGTTGCCACATTTTTAGGTCTTTAGCTACTAAACCATGGCAAATGGTGGGGCTGTGAACATAGCCCATAGGCAATAGAGTAAAAGTTCATTGTTGGTCTTCCGACATGAAGGCAAACTGATCCTGGGCTTCATCAGCAATGGCAATAGAAAAAAAGGCATTTGCCAAGTTCAAAACAAAATGATAAGTTCCCAGTGTTAAAGTTAAGGTATCCGTCAGGTTATGAGTAGAAGGCACAGCTGCATGTAAAGAAGGAACCACTTTGTTCAGCTCTCTATAGTCAACAGTCATATGCCACATCACATTGGGCTTATGGATGAACCATACCAGAGCATTAAATGGGCTATGGGTATCACGGAAGATTTGTACTTTGACTAGATTTTTAATAGTTGCTGACATTTGTTCATGCCCTCCTGGCAAATTGCTCTGTTTCATGGTTATGTCCTGTGATGTTCAGGCAACACAACAGGGGAATGTCTTCTCCTGTCGCCATCAGGTGAACTTTGGTTCATTGGCTTTTGGCCTCACCAAGACTGGCCGTCATGGCTCTTCCTTCAAGGGGGCAGTAGTATGTTGCATGAGTCCCTTTTCTGACTTGTGAACTTCTTGGCATTGGGTTATTCATTATTGAGGTCAAAGATAGCACTACACATGCCCATTTCTCGGACCACTTGCACTAAGTTGGCATGGGTTGCCCATCAGTTCACTGCATCTGGTAACTTACCAGGATCCCACCACACACAGTGGATCACAGTCTGCTCTGCGAATAGTTGGCATGTCCTTGAACATGGCACTGGGCTTTCAACAATCACTATTTTAACAGTGGATGGCTTGTTAGGGACACCAATTTCTCAATCTCTGTTCCAGAACATAAAATGTTATCTACCACAGCATTTCACAGTTACAGCAACCATGCAGCTATGGGCTCTCCTGGCTTCTGCCAAAACTGCCGTTTCAATTCAACCAGGTCTACTTGCATATAGGGATGGTACATGGTGTGCTGGACTACATGGGACTGCCCCACAGGGGCTCCTCATTGCCCCATGTTTTGGTCATGTTTCATCTTTTAAGTAACAGCTGGAAGAGCTCATCAGATGGGTCCCATTTCTTCTTCCTTATCCAAACTACTGCCAACCGACATATTTCAGCACTCCAGTCATACATGTGACTGCTGCTGTTGCTCACAAAGCTGGTCAATTTCCATCTCTTGTTCATGCAAGTGGCTAGCCTGTTTCAACATCTCTTGGGTGGTGTCTCGTAACAGAGACAGGAACATCCTTTCCACCCATGTGGCAGCAGCTTGGGGCTTCATTTCCCCTATAGCTGACTCAGCCTGTTGCAGGACACCTAGCAGCACTGCAGGGTCATTGGTGGGTGTCACTTCCAGATGCATACACCACCAAGATAGCCCCTTGGCTACACTAGACCATACACATGGTTGGGACCACCCAGGGTCAGTACTCCCTACCTCCTCATCCAGGGGAGCAGTGGGAGCATTGTTAAATCCTGCCATGGTTGTGCAGGGTGACATCCTGCCATGGGTGTGCACTGTGTATCCTGCTGACTATGCCATTTGTGCACTGCATCCACCTCAGGAGCTCACAAGGGTAGCAGGCAGAAAAAAGACTTCAGGTGGAGAGGGAAGTTTGTTCATACCGGCACAGAAGCAGTATCTCCAGACACACAGGCACGCTTGCAGGCATTCAAGCAGGCATTCAAACAGGCATGGACGTTCTTTATTTGCAGGGTTATTCATACACCACTGTTATGACTTAAATGTTACACAGAAGGAACGCAAAATATAACTCCCCGGAATCACTTCTGCTGTGCCCATGGAGTATGTGTTCTGAGAAAAAGGGATCTATGATCTAATAGCTGATCCAGCAGTTGGACCGCTGCCTGGGTCTTAACCTTCACAGTTTAACCCTCACATGCCGCTGCTGAGTCTTAACACTTACATGGAGTTTAGGGGCTTTTCTTTGCTATTTTTAATTAGAGAAATTGTACATTTATGGAAAAATCATGCAGAAAATACAAAATTCTAATACGACCACTTCATATTATTAACACCTTGCATTACTGTGGTACATTTGTTACAACTGATGAAATATTATTATTATAATTATGCTAACTATATTCCATGGTTTATTGTGATATAGTTCTATGCTTTCCTGTTAGTTTTTACCATATTAACATATAATAGGCTAAATTTATATTGTTTTTATAAATACCTATCAGTCGCTGAACAAATTCTATTACCATCACTGAAACATAGGTAATATTTTTAAAAATATTATTTATATGAATGACCTTTCAGGATCTGACTTTACATGCTTCTAATTGAGCTTCTTAATATTCATCACCTTTAAGAGTATCTTTAAATATCAATATGCTTTTGAATTTATTTAAGTTTAATATTTTTCTATTGCCTGCTGTATTGATTTCTGCATGCAAATTTTTTTCTGGATATGGTTGGTTGATTTTTTCAAACATCTTTCAGTAAGTATTTATTTCATTTATATACCCTTATAGTTCATGTATTTTTCTCTTAATATTATAACAAGGAATTATTTCAACCATAAGAATTAGGATATGTGTTTTTCTCTTTTTGGATCTTGTAATAATCATTTGGAGATGTGTAGAAAACTATATTTTTACCTTTAGGATACAAACTTTGATATAAGTAATAGTGATGATTTTAAATTCCTCTATGTTTTCTGTTATTTCTCCTACATTATGTAAGAAAAAGCTTGGGCTGAATAAGCCTAGGGCCCATACACAATATCACATGGCTACTTATCAGTGAAAACAAAATATAAATATGTTCTATCTATCCTAAATTATATGCTCTGAGCAATTAATTATGGTGTTTTTATGTACTAATATTAAAATATCTATTTTCTGAACAGGTCTAGGAAGTTTCATAACTTCCTTAAATTAAGTGTTGAATTGCAAAATGCCATGAAGTTTATTATGACAAAATTTCCCCCAAACAATAATTACTAAAGTTACAAATTAATTTGGTGAAAATTGCACAGCATCAAGCTGACACTTTTATCCTCTTCAAGACATCATTCATGGAGAGTTGTTTGATAAGGAATCTCTGATATTCTTATACAGCTCTGTTTCAATGATGCATGAGCTCATGAATATAACAGCCATGTGTATTTTTCTGCAGCCTCAAATTCACCCAGTTTATGTCTGAAATGTGACTACATCATCCCTAATTTTCTATAGAACTCACCTGATGTTTGAAAGTCAGCCTAAAACAAGATAAAACTAAAAAGTCTAAAATGATAAGTTTAGCCTCATCAGCCTACATGACTTGAAAAGAAACACAGGGAGGCAGATGCTCATGAATTCAGGCCTCTGCTTGTCTTTAACTATCCTCTTATTTATTATTCTTTTTCTTTGTGAGAAAATCCTGTGGCATAAATAGGAGAGTACCCAGCCATATATGACTGCATGAAATGTGTCTTTCATGAAAACAGCCATATACAGTTCTTGCATGTATGTGTGTATATAAGGAAGTTATGGATTCAATACTGTATGTGATTAAAAATATAGTTGTACTTTAAGTCTAAGGTTTGTCTGCTTGTGTTACAATCAATCCTAAAAGAAACAAATTACCTTAGAGATATATTATTGTCTTGATCAAAATTGATCTACCAACATCACAATCCACGTGCCATTTGCAGATATATCAATTATCCAAATACAAAACTGGATCATGGAGCAAGTGAAAAATGTGATAAAATTCATCCTGCTTGGCCTTATGCAGAATCCAGATATGCAGAACCTCCTATTTGTTGTGTTTATAATCATGTACTTTCTCACCATGACAGGCAACCTACTCATCATAGTAACAATTGCCAGCAGCCCAGCTCTGGGCTCCCCTATGTATTTTTTTCTGTCTTACTTATTTCAAGATGACACTTTATGTTCTAACACAGTCACAAAAATGATACTTGGCTTACTTGCTGAGAAGAAAACTATCCCCTTCACTGGGTGAGACTCCGCTCTTTGTAGAGCATATCACAGTTGGAGCTGAGATTATCTTGCTCTCAGTGATGGCCTATGACCACTATATGGCCATTTTCAGGCCTCTGTACTACAAGATAAAAATGAATCAGCATATGTGTGTCTTTTTGGTGGCCCTGTCCTGGGTTGGTGGATTTCTTCATGCCCTAATTCAAATCCTTTTCATTGTTTGGTTGCTCTTCTGTGGACAAAATATCATTGACAATTTCCTCTGTGATGTTTACCCTTTGCTGAAACTCTCCTGTACTGACATTCACATCATTGGACCTTTTGTTGCCACCAACAGTGGGTTCATGCGTTTGCCCAGTTTTTCTATTCTTATTACCTCTATGTCCTCATCCTGTGCTCCCTGAAATCTCACAGTTTTGTAGGATGACAGAAGACTTTCTCCACCTGTGCCTCACATATTACTGTGGTTGTCTTATCCTTCATGCCCTGTATATTTGTGTACCTTTGGCCCATAA
>JAQZBX010053119.1:0-18964 GCA_029593785.1 Cabassous unicinctus | reverse complement strand
CTGATTGTTCAAGTGTGTTTTGTTTAACTCCCATCTATTTGTGAATTTTCCACTTCTCTGCCTGTTATTGATTTCCAGCTTCATTTCATTATGGTCAGAGAATGTGCTTTGTTTAATATCAAACTTTTAAAAATTTTGACATGTGTTTTGTGACACAAAATTATGTCTATCCGGGAGAATGATCAATAAGCACTTGAAATAAATGCATATACTGCTGTTTTGGGCTACAATGTTTTCTATATGTCTATTAGCTCTAGTTCATTTTACTTATTATCTAAGATCTCTTTGTCTTTATAGATCCTCTGTCCAAATATTCTATCTTTTGCAGGTAATAGCATTTTTTAATACTTTTCAGTTTTTAAATATACTTAGATTACATAAATGTTACATTAAAAATATAGGGGATTCCCTTATGTCCCACTCCCTATCCCTCCCATACTTTGCCACATTAACAACATCCTTCATTAGTGTAGTAGTGTTTTGATGTCCCCAACTATTATTGTAGAGAGGTCTATTTCTCCCTTCAATTTTTATTTTTCTAACTTTTTATTTTTTTTCTTTTGTTTTGTCTATACATTGTATTTTTCTGTTTTCCCTTCAATTTTGCCAGTGATTGACTCATGTATTTTGGGTCAATTGTTTAGGGGCATAAATAATGATGATTGTTGTTTCTTCTTGGTGAATTTTTTATTTATTAATATGTATGTCCTTCTTTGACTCTTATAACAGTTTTGCATTCAAAATCTATATTTATCTAATATTCATACAGCTATCACAGCTAGATTTTTGTCATTGCTAGTATGGAATATCTTTTTCTGGTCTTTTACTTTCAACCTCTTTTTTTCCTTGTCTCAAAGGTCAGGCTCTTGTATATAGCATATAGATGGATCATGTATTTCTATCCATTCTACAAATATGTGTCCTTTGTTTGGTGAGCTTAATCCATTAGCATGCAATGTTATTATATTACTATAATGTTATTGCTTACTGCAACGATTTTAGCCTTTAGATTTTGTCATTTTTTATTTTTCTTTCTTTGTATCCTTTTAACTACTGATAATCTTCACTTGCGCATTCTCCTCCAAGCCTCTCTTTCTTGTCTTTTCCCTTCAGCCTGCAGATGTCTCTTTAGGGTTTCTTTTAGGGTATGTTTCTTGTTGAAAAAAATTCCCTCAGTTTCTATTTATCTGTGAATATTTTAAACTCTTCTTTGTCTTTGAAGGACAATTTAAGAGATAAAAGATACTTAACTTGCATTTTTCTCTTTAAGTTCCTTAAATATTTCATATCACTGCATTCTCACCCCCATTATTTCTGATGAAAAATCCGCACTTAATCTTACTGCAGTTCCTTTGTATATGATGAATTGCTTTTCTCTTGATGATTTCAGGATTATTTCTTTATCTTTGACAATTAACATTTTGACTAGTAGGTTTCTCAATGTAGGTCTATTAGGATTTATTCTCTTTGTAGTACATTGCAGTTCTTGGATATGTGTATTTATGTCATTCATGAATTTGGAAAATTTGGGTCATTGCTTTCCTATATATTCTTTTTTTTTCACTTTTCCCAATTTTTTCTCTTTCTGGGATACCCATGATTCATATACTTGTGTACTTCCTGCTGTCATTCAATTCCCCAAGACTCTGCTCAATTTTTTCCCATTATTTACTCTAAACTTTGTTGTATCAGTATGATTTCAAATGCTCTATCTTCCAATTTGCTGATTCTTTCTTCTGCCTGTTCAAATTTACAGTTCAATGATTATCATATTTTACCCTCTTCTATTGTGCCTTTCATTCTTTTACATGTTGTTAAGTTTCTTCTCATACTTTCAAATTCTTCTTTATTTTCACCCAGTGTCTTTGTATTTTCTATTACCTATTCAGCCATATTTTCATTCATCTACTTGAATTGATTTAAGAGATTTCTTTAAGCATCTTTCACTAGTTTTTCCAAATTCTTTGTCTCCTCCAACTTTTAATTTGTTCCTTTTACTGAGTAATAGCTTCCTGTTTCTTAATATGGCTTTTAATTGTTTTGCTTGTGTCTAGACATCTGATTATCTTGATGATTTTGCTTTTACGGTCAGTTTCTTGTTCTTGCCTTTTATTGTCTCTGATTTGACACTTGGTTCAACTTATTATAACATTAAAATTTTCCTGTGTTTAACTGATTATATTTATTCAACTTTTCTACATCTGATTCTTGCCCCAGATATGTGATACAATTTTTAAGATAGAAGCTTCTGTGAAATTGTTTCACTTCAAGGAGAAAACTTACTTTCCTCTATTCCTTCTCTAGGGGATTTGATCTGTTATATTGGTTTTTGTTTTGCCTCTATAGCTGTTTGTTTTTTGTATTAAATGTCTCTATCTACTTTTGCCTAGAGTGCAAGTTCTTGGATGATATTCACTCTGGAGAGGAATTTCACAAGGCAGTATTCCCTAGCTAAAACTGGGCTAGCACTGACCAGTTCCAAAGTGCCCTGTGAGAGAAACTGGGAAAATTTCATAAGGCAATTTTTCAGCTCTCTGGAGCTCCACTGTCATGGTGTGCCCAACAGATGGTGCTCATAAGCCAAATGTCCTACACAACCCTAAGGAGACATTGTGTCTTAAAACCTCCACTGACATCCCCTCTGTTGGGGTAGTTCACATCCAGGACAGGCTAAAACAGTGGTTCAGAACTGATACAGCAATCTAAATTTGCCAATTAGAAGCCATGATAATACTTAGCCTTTCTGCAAGTGTTCTTGTGAAAGAGGGCTTCTATATCCCTTTCCATCTGCAACTGCAAGCCTGCTACCATAGCTAATACATCTTGCTTTCAGAGTGAGAGATGGGTGAGAGTAACCAAAACAAAGAAGGGGTCTTTTTTTTACTTCAGTTTCTCAGTCTCTGCCTCCCACTCTTCCCTGAAAGTTATGCCATGATTCTCTGGCCTCCAGAAGCCCAGAATAGGTAATTCAGGCAGTTTCTTCCTGTCCATGAGTGGTTTTTATGGGAAGATTGATTCTTGGCACTTCCTAAAATGCCACTTTCTCCAAAAGTTTTTAACAATTGTTATTCCAATGTTCAATTTGGACAGAATCTATGATAAGATGGATGGGAGAGATTTGGCAATGGATGGGTGATAGAATTGCAGTGATGTGAATGAAGTCAATGATGCTGGAATGTGAGTCTAAGCAGGGATGGGGGTTGGGTTGATACCAGCTTCTTCCAATATTAGCTGTAGGCTGTGATAAGTCTCATCTGTCTCCTGAGGCTCATTTCTCTCCCAGGGCTCATTTCTCTCTTGGCTCCACTACTCTGCTCTCTCCACAAGGTCAGCTGTGGGATCTCAGGCTCTCAGTCTTCCCAGGATCTCTGCTGTTTCTGTGGAGCCATCTCTATTCCTCTGTGTTCTTCTCTTGTGTGTTTACTTCCCAGGGCCCCAGCTAAAAAACTGTAACTCCTCCTCTGCCTTGTCATTTTCTTTGTTAGTCCCTACCCACCAAAGGGTCAGAGACTGAACATCCTACAGATGTAGCCCAATCAAAGCCCTAAATGTAATTTAATTATGCCCAGAGGAATGGACCATTTTATAAACACAATCCAATATCTATTTTTGGAATTCATAATGCCAAACTGCTACAGTCATTCAAGAAGACACAGAAAGAAAGAGAGAGATCTCCATAGACACAGCAGAGTGGAGAATTTTGGTCCTTCAACCCTGGGCATAGAGATGAGCCATTCACCTGAAAATTTTTAGCTGAGAAATCTCAGAAAGAAACAAGCCCTATGTCAGCCTGTAGCTGAGAGAGAAGGCTGAACCCTAACAGAGATCATGAACCATCTTGTTTCAATATATGGCAATTGACTTTGGTGAGAAATCAACCTTGATCTAAACTCCTTAGGGCCTTGTAACTGTAAGCATTTGCCCCAAATAAATATCTTTTTTCAAAGCCAACCGATTTCTGCTATTTTGCATCAGCACCTTTTTGGTTGACTGAAAGAGAATTTGATACTAGAGAGTGGGGTCATGCTTTTGCAATTACCAAAAATGCTGGAATGGTTTTATAAATGAGTAAGGAATATTTTTGGAGGAATTGTGAGATGCTTAATGGAAAAAGCCTAGCTTGCTTTGAAGAGACTAGTGGTAGGAATATGGAGTCTTAAGTTATTTCTGATAAGGCCTTAAAAGCAAATGATGAAACAATTATTAGAAACTGGAGGAAAGGAGACATATGTTTTAAAGTTGTAGAGAACTTAACAAGATTAACTCCTGATGTTGTTTGGAAGGCAGAAATTGACCACTATTAGCTTGGACATTTAGCCAAAAAGATTTACAAACTACATGTTGTAAATGCAGTCAGGCTTCTCCTTGCAGATTACAGCAAAATGTTACAGGAAAGAGATAAGCTGATAACTGAGTTTTGGGGCATAAAGAAACCATGAAAAGATTCCAGAAATTCCACACCTCTGAAAATCAACCCCCCAGATGATAACAACTTATTTAAAGAATTATGTAAACAGGGAACTTGTAAGTCAGGTTTGAAAATAAAGTTATCTAGAAAAGACTTGTGGAAATTGCTACTGTTTGATGGCTTGGACCCCTGCTTTTTGCATGCTAAACCAACAGGCTGTTTGTGAGATCAGTATGAACAAAACTACTGTCAGCCTGGACTAGATAGGATATGGAGGGGAGATATGGCAGGTAAAACAGCTTTAAGAGGAAAATCATGGAACCTGATGTATGGAATTAAGATATCTCCATGGATTGAGAGAGCAACCCCAGCCATGTGTACAGAAAGCATGATTTTGCACCAGCATTTGAAGAGGATGGGTGTTCCAGCCCACTGTTCAGGGAGAACTGTGTCCCCCAGGTTAAAGAGAAGGTGGAACATACTCCCCAAGGGTTGGTGAGAGTGAGGTTGCCAACTCAGTGCTCTTGGAGGGGTGGTCCTTTACCCTATTGGTTGGGAAGAGTGAGGTCACCAACTCAGTGTTATGAGAGTGGTGGGCCTATTCCCCTTAGATTAGGAAAGGTCAAGTCACCACATGACTGTTCTGAGCTGTTGGGCCTATATGCGAGTGTTTAGGGAAAATGTTTCCATCACTTTACTGTACTAAGGGGGTTTGGACTTTATCCCAGAGATTAAGTAAAATGTGGTCATCACCCCAATGTTCTTAGAGGGTGAGATCTGGTGCTCAGTTGCCACCCAGATGTTTGATGAGGGTTGAACAAAGAAAATGGCCTTTTGACAAGACTGTGGGAGGGTGGGTCCATATGAGGCACTAAGGAGGGGAAGAAACCATCATCTTAAGAATAATTCTCAGACTTTGAAATCCAATGGAGCATGCCCTGCTAATTTTCAGAGCTGTTGGTGACCAATGACTCCTGTTTCCCTCCCCAAATCTCCTTATAGTAATGAAAATGTTTATCATATTTCTGTCCCTTTGTATAATGGAATCAGATACATTGTTTTGTAAGTCTCATGGATCTACAGCAAGAGGGGACTTTGCCCTAAGACAATCTTTATTTCTACAACTGTGATAAGATTTCATATTTAACATTGTTAACTGAAGGGATTTAAGGTTTTCTTGAATATTGTAAAGTCTTTTCAGGATTCAGAGGGTGGAGTGTGGCTGTTTGAGATTATTTCTGAATCCTCCAAAGAAAGATTATGTTTTTAAACTAATCTATTTCTCTGGATGTGATACCCTTTGATTGTATTAGATTCAGCTGTGATGTCTTTCCTTGTTAGTTACATCGCTTTACTCTGATGCGTCTCTGAAAAGTGCATGCAGGAAGCTACTTGCTAATGCTTCATCCATCTTCAGCTAAAAGGGACTTTAAATGAGAAGTGAGGTAAATATACAATTTATGTTTTAACTGTTAATAAACATAACCATAGTAAAAGTGTAAAGGTGGGACAGGGTCAAACACTTCAATTTACAGGGTCCTTTTTCACATCTTCAAATTAATTTTATACAGCTACATACTTCCATGGGATATGAATATGTCCTCGTTTTCATATATCTATTTTCTGGATGGATAGAGGCTATGTCTCACAATAGTTAAAACAAACAAATAAACAAACAAACAAAAAAATAAATCATTTAACTTCCCCGGCTGTGAATAACCACTATTATCTCTAGCAATAGGAGCTCTCAATTTACTGCAACTATAGTTAAGGAATGTTGCCACATCTTACCCATCAACCAAAAGCTTCATTATCCTTAGCATCCTCAAATTTCAGGAAAGATAAAGTGACCAAATGATGTCAAAAAAGTTAATTAGCTAAATTCATGGACTCCCTTAATCTAACATTGTCAAAAGCACTACCTATTGTCATACTAAATCTAATATCCATTCAATGTTGAAAAATAAATTGTACCCATTTGAAATTGGAACAATGAAACTGATGAATGTAAACTCTGGAATACATGAGCCTTGTCACATAAAAGGAAATATGATAACTTATTATTAGTAATTAATAGAATCCTTAAAAAAATGATTCCTTGGTAGAACACTCCTTTTGCAGTGCTCCCAGGAGATAAAGACATTCAGAACCACAATCTTCAGCCTGGTGATTTTGCATATTGGAAAAGACACCAAGATAAAGATGAACTCCAACCTCATTTGAAAGGACCAGATACTCTTAACTAACCCATGTGCAACTAAAAATTTTTTAAGCCAGTAAAAAGAATTTATTAAGAAATGGGGGAAAGAACAGAGCTTGCTGAGAAATGGGAGAGAAGGACAGACATACGAAGCGAGATCTGATGCAGGCTCCTCTAAGCAGAGAGAGTCTGCAGCTAAATTTGTATGTATTTATTCTCAGATTCATATTTCTCACTTAAGGAAATGTCCTAGTCCTGCCAGGAAATCTATTCCTCTTTGGGATTTATACCTCAAAATTACCAAGAATGAGATGTACACACCATCTGATGTAGACATCTATCCAAAGACCAAAGACCAGGTCTTTGTAATTAATACATCTGGCTATTTTAAGATTATGTCATCGAGAAGACATAGATGTCATCTGATATTAACAGATAACCCAAGAATCACAGGTCATATAACATGAGAATGTGCAGAAACACAGACTATTACCTTCCAGGAAAACTTCAAAACACCCAAAACAAAGATCACCCCCTTCAGAACCAAAATTACAAAGACAGAGATAGATCAGAAGCAAATCAAATGTGAGAGGTCCTTCAATAATGAATACCTAGCCTAAATTCAAAACTACCAAATATGGACAACTCTATAATTAACCAATCAGACTATGCCAAATCAGACCTCCCAAATTCTGAGCCCACCTCCCAAATCCCATTTCCATAAAACCTCCCTTATTTCTATGATTATATTGGTATGTATTGTGAAAAATTTGGAGACTTTTTGAACCTCACATTTTGTTTCATTACCTGTCAACCTTACAGTAAAACTCTTTTTTCAAAATCTTGGTGCCATAAAATTGGCCTCTGTGTGTGTTGGGCAGCAGGTCTTGCTCAGTAACACAAACATAGCTTATACTTTTCTCCTAGATAAACACAGAAAAGCAAAAATTAAAAGAGCATAATATTAGCCACCTGTATATGGGGAAAAATTTTGCAGTAGATGATTCAAAATGTGAGAAATAAGAACAGTTTCAGGGTTAGGAACTAAAGGGTTAGTGAACAAAAAATTAATTGCTACGCTACAGATCTTGTATATAATATATATAAGTTGATCATATTCTTCTTAAATTAAATTCACCTTCCTTCTTTTACTGCAAGTATTGGAGGGTGATTATTCTTTTTTTCACTAAACCCAGGTTTTGTAAGTCTTCTATAAGCAGTCATTTTATTAATCTTTTTGTTTAAAGATTTATTTATTTCTCCCCCTCCCCCTTTGTTGTTTGCATCCACTGTCGGCTCTCTTTGTCTGTTTGTTGTGTGCTGTCTGTGTCTGTTCCTCTTCTTTTTAGGAGGCACTGGGAACCAAACCTAAGTCCTCTCATGTGGGAAGGAAGTGCACAATCATTGAGCCACATTCTCTCCTTGCTTCTTGTGTCTCTCATTGTGTTTTCCTTATTGTGTCTCCTCATTGAATCATCTCATTGCATCATCTCACTGCATTTATCTTGTTACTTCAGCTCACTATGCCAGCTTGTCACATCAGCCTGTAGCATCAGCTTTCTGTCTTGATCAACTTCTTTAGGAGGAACTGGAAACCGAACCCGGTACCTCCCATGTGGTAGGCGGGTCCTAGCTGCTTGAACCATATACACTTCCCCTAATTTTTATTTTATTCCATTTAAAGTACAAAATGTCTTTGCTCTTCTAAAATTGATTATTGATATTTTAGCAACCAATGTGAGGGTGCATGATTTATTATTTTCAAAAATATTCCTTTAAAATTATGATATAGTTAATCAAATGTCTGATTCTAAGTTTAGTATCTTCCAATATTTTAATGAAGGTCAAGACAAACAAAGGTAGTTCAGAAAAATATGTACCCCCACCAACCCATTTATTAAATATTAATAAATTTTAATTTATTTTCACACATACACATATAATTATGATCTTCTGATATTTTCCTGATATGCAACCCTGTGAATTTCTTGAATCCTGTTTTGAAGACGACCAGACTTTTCTGAGATGACAGAGGTTGAGAATCAGCATGACCAGCCATTGACCAAGGAATCCACTATAACTATATCCCCAAACTATCCTATCTAGGAGATTAGCCTCTGCCACAAGAATATCCTTTCAGGGGAATGAGGAGTGAAATGATAAGACAGAAAGGCAATGTAGAGTTCCTATTTGATCCACTGTCCTTTGAATGTTTAGTTTTGCTTCCCTATGCAGAATTTTAAAAAACAAAGAAGAATATAACCCTGTGACAGGAAATACATACCAGATTTTATATGAGCTCTGCACATATTCTTTAACCATTTCCTGATGCTGGCATGATTTTCAATACTAGCACCAACATCTTTGCCTGAGGACTGCACTTGGATTACCAGAACACAGAACATGTTTGGCTTGAGTTTGAAGCCATCTCTAAGTACCTGCTAATTAATACTTCCCTGGAGGCAGCCCTAAATCTGGAGTGGGGGTGTACATCCAGCAACTTAACCCAGTGGGATGGATCAATCTGAGCTCTGAGTTTTGCATGATTACTAAGAACTTGATGTGGGATTAATTTTCAGTCTTCCACTGTGGGAGCTGGCCTTTCCTTCCCTATAGTTCTTATTACTCAGTTGTTGTCCATTTATTTCCCCAAAAAACTACAAGCTCTCAATCCTCATCTCAGCATCTGTACCTAGGGAAACCTCACTAATTCAGATGACAAGGCTTCCTATGATTTTTAAAGCAGTTTTTTGAGATAAATTCACATATCATACAATCTATCCAAACTTTATAATGAATGGCTTTTGGTATAATCAAAGAGTTGCACATATCACCACAATCAATTTTAGAACATTCCCATTACTCAAAAAACAAACAAAGAAAAACAAACAACTTAGCAGTCACCTCTCAATCCTGCTATTTTCCCCTAGACCAATATAATACAAATCTAATTCTGACTCTATAAATTTATTTATATTTGCATTTTATGTAAGTGGAATCAAACAATCAAACACATGTAGTACTTTGTGTCTGCTTTCTTTCAATTAGCATGTTTTTGGTTTTTTTTTTTTAACAAATCAATAATATTGATGCATATTAATAAAGCATAAATCCATCCAAAGTGTATAATCAGTGTTAATCAGTATAAGCACATAGTTGTCATTCATCAATCCAATTATTTTAGATCCTTCTCATTATTCCAGCAACAATACTAATACTAAAAAACAAAACCAAACAAACAAACTCTTCACCTCTCAATACTTTCCCTGTTGTACACAGCTGCTATTCTGTTTCATTCTCTTTAGCTTATTTGCATTGATATTTCATAAAAACAGTCATATATGCAATATCACCCATATTTCATATTTTACATGAGGTTTCACTATGTTAGAGACCCCTTTGTTAGTTTTCAGCTTTCCCTCTGGTAATATAAATGTTTTTGGTTTACCCTTTCAACTACTGTGATACCCATATAATAGCTCTGTTAGTCACAAACACAATGATGTGCTTTCACTTTCCATTCATTTCCAAAGATTGACAGACTTTTAACCAATTCTGCACTGATTAACCATTAGCTTTCCATTCTCTATCCTCATTCTATTTTCTGGTGATTTATATTCTATTTATTAATTCCATGAGATTACATAATATATTTATTTCACAGTAGCCCAATAATAGAGTATTTGCCCTTTGGTGTCTGACTTTTTTCACTCAACATAATGTCTTCCAGGTTCATCCATGTTGTCATATGTTCCATGACTTTATTTCTTCTTACTGCTGCATAATATTCATTCGTGTGTACACACCACAATTTGTTATCCATTCATCAGTTGATGGACACCTGGGTTGTTTCCAACTTTTGGCAATCATGAATAATGCTACTATGAACATCAGTGTGCAGAGGACAATGTGTGTCACTGCTCTCAGTTCTTCAGGGCATACACCTAGTTATGGTATTTCTGGGTCATATGACGAGTTTGTAATCAACTTACTTAGGAAATGCCAAACAATCTCCCACAGTGGCTGTACCATTCTATGTTCGAACCAACAGTAAATAAGCATTCCTATCTCTCCATGTCTTCTCCAACATTTAGTTTTCTGACCTTTTAATAGTGGCCAGTCTAACAAGTATGAAATGCTATCTCATTGAAGTTTTGATTTGCATTTCCCTAATCACTAGTGGTGTTGAAAATGTTTTCATGTGTTTTTTCACCATTAGTATTTCTTCTTTGGACAATTGTCTTTTCAAGTCTCCAGGTCATCTTTTAATTAGGTAGCTTGTCTTTTAATTGCTGAGTTGTATGATCTCTTTATATAGCATGGATATTAAATCTTTATCAGATATGTGACTGCCAAATATTTTATCCATTGAGTTGGCTGCCTTTTAACTCTTATGACAAATTCCTTTGAGGTACAAAAATGTTTAATTTTGAGGAGGTCCCATTTATTGATTTTTTCCTTTTGTTGCTCTTGCTTTGGGTGTAAGGTTTAAGAAACTGCCAGCTACAACAAGATTTTGAAGATATTTTCCTATATCTTCATCTATGAGTTTTATGGTTGTTGCTTTTATATTTAGTTCCTTGATCCACTTTGAGTTATTTTTCTATAAGGTATGAGATAGGGGTCTTCTTTCTTTCTTTGGATATGCATATCCAGTTCTCCCAGCAGCATTTGTTGGATAGACTGTTCTAGCTCAGGTGAGTGGGCTAAACAGCCTTGTCAAATACCACTTGACTGTAGAAGGGAAGCTCTGTTTCTGAGTTCTGGATTTGGCTCCATTGATCTATCTGTCTGTCTTTATGCCAGTACCATGCTGTTTTTTGTTTGTTTGTTTTTACCACTGTTGGTAAGTAATATGTTTTAAAGTCAGGAAGTGAGAGTCCTCCAACTTTGTTCTTCTTTTTAAAGATATTTTTGGCTATTTGGGACACCTTACCCTTCCAAATAAATTTGATTATTGGCTTTTCAATTTTATCAAAAAAGATTTTGGAGTTTTTATTTGGATTGCATTGAATCTGTAAATCAATTTGGGAAGAATTAACATCTTAAAAATATTATATCTTCCAATCCATGAACATTGAATGTCCTTCCATTAATTTAGGTCTCTTTTGGTTTCTTTTAAGAATGTTTTGTAATTTTCTAAAAACAAGTCCATTATGTCCTTAGTTAAATTTGTTCTGAAATAATTGTTTATTTTAGTTATATTATAAATGGAATTTTTTCTTATATTCTCCTCACATTTCACATTGTTATTGTATATAAATACTGTTGATTTTTGCTTATTATTTTTTTACCCCACCACTTTGCTCATCTTATCTACTAATTCTAATAGCTTTGTGTGGATTTATCAGGATTTTCTAGATATAGGATCATATCATCAGTGAATAGTGAAAGTTTTACTTCTTCCTTTCCTGCTTGGATGCCTTTTATTTCTTTATCTAGCCTAATTGCCCTAGCTAGAACATCTAGCTCAATATTGAACAATAATTGTCACAGTGGGTATCCTTGTATTGTTGCTGATCTCAGTGAGAAAGCTTTCAGTCTTTCACCATTAAGTACAATGTAGCTGTAGGATTTTCATATATATACTTTACTGTAACCTGGTTTATTATTATTTTTTTTTTAATAATGAGCCCTTGGCTAAATGTATTACTTTACTCATGACCATGTTTAACCTTTCTGTAAAACACTGTTTTTTTCTATGTCTGAAATTAAACCAGTGTCATTATTCTCCAGGGTTCACACATTGCATTGGTTCACTTATACAAAGGATTTTTTTCTCAGATAAGTTCAAGATTGTCCTTTCTGCCATATCATTATTGTTTCAGATAAGGATGCTTTTCCAACATGCTGTGAGACTGTGACTCCCTACATACCCCTTTTCTCTCAGAATACACATAATAACTAATTTGGGTATTTGCAATGAATTCATTTGTTTGGTTCCAGTTAAAATCAGAGATATCATAGTGGATTGTTACTGGCTATTTTAAATGTACCTGGGAGCCACATGTCAGAAAGAATCTTTGAGATGTGGAATTACAGCTTGAGAATAAAGACAGAGTGTCTGGAATGCCAGACAGTAGCTCAAAAGGAAAACCTGAGAGCACTGTTTGAATTCTTGCTGGCACCAAGACTCAAGGATGAAATAAGGATAGAAAAAAGGTGTAAACTTTGCCTGCAATGTTTCTTTTTCATGAAAATTCTGAGAGCAATAAATCACTAGTCATGCCCTTCTGTGGGTAACTGGAACCTTGCCCTGCTAACAAAAGCACTGGGCTGTGTGAGCCTCGGGTCTAGCATTATAGATATGTTCTGCTAGTCCCCTGACCCCAGCTTTTCTCTTAAACTCTTTGTCTTGTCTTTCTTATATCACGGTACCCTTCCTCGAGTTACCCACACTTATACCAACATCTGGTTCCCAACATGGGGCATGAAGTGAAGAAGGCTCCAATGGATCAGAAACTTTGTGGAAAAATTCAGTGCCATTGATACCAGAGGTCGAGAGGAGGTGACTGTTCCCTATTTGAAAAATTCCACCTTTGCTCTAGATAAATGTGTTAGGTAGGTTAAACATGGGACAAACTTCTTCTCTTTCTAGTGAATATAAACTGTTGCTTCTTTCTTTGCTTCACACTCATGGAGTAAAGGTTAAAAAACAAAGTATAGAGGATTTATTTGCATTAGTACAGAAACATTGCTATTGGTTTCCCCAAAAAGGGACTCTTGATGGTAAACAAGGGAAAGAGGTGGTTTCTCAAGTAAAAAAGGAATGTAAGAAAGTGATGAGGGAAGCGCTGGGATCCCAACCCCACCCTCAGCAGAAACCCACAGCTTTAAAAATAAACACCCCTTGGTCCCTGGTCCCTCTCTCCCCTCCTTCCTCCCCTTTTCTGCATGGAATCCATGTCAGGAACCTATCCACCCCAGGCTGCCCCTTTGAATTGAAATTTGCAACTCTATACAGATAATGCATCCCTAATGGCCTTCTGCTTTTAGAAAGATAAGCTAACCTTGCTTCTCTGCCTTTGTAACCTGACCTGCCTAATTGCTCAGGAATTTGCCTGCTTAGTGTACCTATATAAACTTATGAAAATCAGAAAACAGCGCTCAGATTTTTGGAGATTTGACTCTCGTCCGGGCCAGCGCATAATAAAACTTTGTTCATCCGTGCTCCCAAGAGTGCCATTTGGGTTATTTCTGGCTGGCTGCAACAAAAGGAGACCCTATTCCTATTCATGTATCGTCATTGTGTAGTTTAATCTCTTTAGCTCTTGAACTGTTGCAGTCTGACTCTGATAATGAGGACTCTGCTACTGTAAAGAAAAGCATAGAAAAGAAAAGTGCTTCAACTGTTTTAGAAAAGGAACATGTTTTAGAAAAGAAAAAAAAATCAATCTTGATTGCCTTTGTGCTCCAGTACAGGAGGTGGCTGCAGCGACCCCTGAGGAATCCTGTTTAATGAAGGAATTAAAAAGACCTCATCCTTTTGCTCCTGGCTTAGAAGAGGCTATGACCTCTCCTCCTTTAGCTAATGTTACAGTCCCAAATGCTTCTACATTACAAAAGGGCATTGGAAAGGCTCAACTAGACAGAGACCTGGATGCTTATATGTTCCCTATCCAAGTGACCCGCCATAACACCTAATGCTGATATGCCACAGGGAGGACAGCAATTTACGCATACTCCTCCAAATTTTAAGATACGGAAAGAATTAAAGGAAGCATGTGCTAATTATGGACCAAATTCTCCATATACTTTGGGAATTTTGCAAGGGATCTCTCAAACTGAAAGGCTGATTCCCTGGGACTTTGATCAGCTGGTTAGAACCTGCCTCACTGAATCTGAATTTTTTCCAATTTAAGATGTGGTGGACTGATGAAGCTCATATTGTTGCATCCCATAATGCCAATGCTAATCCTCCAGAAAATGTAACATTTGAACAACTTATTGGTTCCGGAGCATATTTAGGTATTCAAGCCCAACTTCAGTACTCTGATGTTGAAATAGTGCAGTGCCGCCTTTGTTTTTTGCATGCCTGGGAGAAAATCACACCTCCAGGATCAGTGGTTCCCTCATTTGTACTTGTAAAGCAAGCTGCCTCTGAACCAAATGTTGATTTTATAGCTTGCCTTAAAAAATCTCTTGAAGGTACTGTGACAGACCCAGCCATTCGAGACTTATTGCTTCAAATCCTGGCCTTTGATAATGCTAATACAGAGTGTCAAAAAGCCCTTAAACCCATGAAAATGGCTGGGGACACTCTTGAAAAGTATATGAAAATGTGCCAAGTTATCTGCTCAGAGCGCCACAAGGTACAATTATTAGCAGAGGCATTTGCCGGTATTGCCATAAAAGATAAGCGTCACGGAATTTGTTTTAACTGTGGGAAGGCTGGTCATTATAAAAAAGATTGTAAAAAACCGCCCTCTCCAAGAGCACCGCCTGTTCAGAATTCATAGTGTATTAATGTTAATTCCTCCCCTGGTGTGTGCCCAAAATGTCCGAAAGGAAGCTCACTGAAGCAGCCACTGCAAATCTAAATTCAATATAGATGGGAGATCCAATTCAGCATTCTGGAAATGATATGAGGGGCCAACACGGGAACCCGGGCACCCGGGCATACAATGCCGGGCACAACAATTCCCTGTTCATACTCCTCCTCCAACGTTGGAGAGGCCATTCAGAGGATCACAGACCCTACCCTCACTACAAGTTCTTCCTTCTAATACAAATATTATACTTACTCCCTCTAGCAATCCTCGCCTACTATGCACTGGAGTAATAGGGCCCATCCCAAAAAATACTACAGGCCTTATTCTAGGACAATCAGGACTAACGTTAAAAGGAGTGAATGTGCACCAAGGAGTCATTGATAACAATTATAAGCAGGACATTAAGGTTATGATTTCGGTCTTAGCTCTTTTCCAAGTTGTCCAAGGTAATAAAATAGCTCAGTTACTCTTGCTTACTTATCAAAAAATAGGAAGTAATTCAAATAAAAGAAGTAGGGGCTCTAGCACTACTGGAAATCAATTCATTTATTGGCAATCACACCTTACTCAAAAGCGCCTCGAATGCAAACTTATAATCAATGGCAAGTCATTTACAGGTCTAGTCAATACAGGTGCAGATGTTTCTATTATTTCATTACAGAATTGGCCATCCACCTGGCCATTGGTAAAGTTACAATTTCCCATGCAGGGAATTGGTAAGGTGGATGTTGTACATGAAAGCTAATCTATTCTTCCTTGTGAAGGACCAGAATACCGGACTGGAACTATTCAACCTTATGTCCTGGATATAGCAGTAAACTTATGGGGTCGAAACTTAATGGAACAATGGGCGGCATATGTCACCATTTCCTGCTTATCTCCATCAGCAAGGAAAATGATGTAAAACATGGGGTTCAATCCTCTTGAAGGTTTGGGAAAAACAAATGCCAAATTACAAGATATAATTGAGGTTAACAATAAATCCCATAGACAAGGGCTAGGATATCCAAATTTATAATAGGGGCCGCTGTTCGCACAGCTCCTGTGTCCATACCATTAAAATGGAAAGTGTCCAGTCCTGTACGGGTGGAACAGTGGCCCCTTACTAGTGAAAAATTAAGAGCCCTTCAGAATTTGGTTACTGAACAACTTGAGGCTGGCCATATAGAACCATCTGATTGCCCTTGGTATTCACTGGTATTTGTCATTAAAAAGAAATCTGGCGGGTGACCCATGGTCACTGATTTACAAAAAATTAACTCTGTTATAGTCCCAATGGGATCCCTTCAGCTGGGGCTTCCATCTCCTACTGTTGTGGCTGTTGTGATGAGAAACCCAAATGGCACTCAGAGAAGAGGAAGAAAGAGGCTTTATTACACGTGCAGGCCCAGAGGAAAGCTCGGTTTCCAAATTCTGGGCCCCCAGCCCCAGTTTTCTGGAGTTTTTATTGGGGTCTGCAGGCTTCCTTCATTGGCTAGCAAGTTGGCGGGTGGAATTTTCCATTACCTTAGGCAACTAAGCAAGCATGGTTACAGAAGCAGAACTATAGGTTACGTAATCAAGCAGGCAGGGTTACAGAGCCAGAAGTGCAGGTTTCAGTTCTAAGGTGGGAGATTCTTGTCAGAAATGGGGGAGGGGGAGGGCTGCAGTGACTTTTCCTTATCGTTTCCCCCCTTTGATGCCCCTATAATTCTCATAGGGCATCATCTGTACTCAGGGGACTCTATCCCCTTAGGGCTAGAATCTTGGTGGTAGTTATGCGTGATATCATTGTTTCAAAGAACCTGATGAGTGCCTTTTTCAGGCATGGGCCAAAGATGGCTGCATTGAGCAAGATGAATAAGGGGCAGAAGCCAAGAGGTCCACTGTCCGAGGATACAGCCCCACAACTCATTTAAGTGGTTTTTCCTCTTTTGGATTTGATGTCTAAGTTCTTTCACTTTGGTAGTGACTATTCCTGTCTTATTAACATAATAACAGCACTATTCCCCCAGGAAGATACACATCCCCCCTTTCCTCACAAACTGAGGCTTCAGATAACTTATAACGTTCTGTCGGCATGTAGGTACGGTGGGTAAAGGAAGAGGAGGGTTAGTATTTCCCTGTGAGCTGTTTCAACCTATCCATTGTTGAGAGAAGGGCAGTCTTGTAACAACTGGAGCAGGGCTGGGAACTGGTATCAGCCCTGAAGGAGAATAGAAAAAACAGCATAAGGCACAGAAACAACTTACTATGCACCAATATGCTATAGCAATTAGGGTTCTATTCACAACAGTCCAGTCTGTGGGGGCCACAGCCCCGAGTCCAATTCCAAACAGCAAGGCGATCAGGCCACATAAACACAGACTCCACCAGGAGCAGGGTTCCATTCAGCTGGCATTCGGAGGGGTTGGTGCTTGAAGATCTCGGGTGATTCACACTCTCAGGGGGGGGGTCGGGTATGGGTTGGGCTGCCCAGCTGTTCTGCTCCTTATCATGATGGGCCTGGTTGATCCTGAAATGATGAATCCAGGGGGGGATACCTGCAACTTTAAGAGCAGTGGGAGTTACAAGGATTACAGTATGTGGACCTGTGCGGGAAGGCTGGAGGGGTTCTTTCCTCCAGTCTTTGACCCAGAACTGGTCCCCTGGCTGATGAGGTTGCATTGGGTGCCCCAAGGGGATGAGGTTTTGGGACAGGACAGTTTTATGTATTTCAGGTAAAGTTCTTCCAAGCTGCTGGAGAATGGAATCTAGGTTGGCCTCCCCTGGAAGCCTGAGACTTCCTCTGAATGCCCGGATGATTGGGGGTGACTGCCCAAACAGAATTTCAAAGGGAGAGTAGCCTGTGGGTCCTGGGTTGCACCTAACTCTGAGAAGGGCCAAAGGGAGTAAATCTACACAGGGGGGACCAGTTTCCTGGTAGAACTTTGCTAGGGTGGCTTTGAGAGTTCAATTCATGTGCTCAACTTACCCTGAACTTTGAGGCCTGTGTTACTTTGTTTTTTTTCATGTACAAACAGGTTAAAGTCTGGAGTCACATTTGGAAGCCCCAAGGCAGGGGCTTGGCTGAGTTGTTTCTTGACAATTTGAAAAGCCGCCTCTTGGACTTTCCCCCAGGCAAGAGATTACATTTCTGGCACCACCTGAGTTTCGTAAAGGGGTCTGGCCATTGCTGCAAACCCAGGGATCCAGATGTGGCAGAACCCTGCCGCTCTGAGAAACTCACAGAGCTGTCTTTTCATGGTGGGTGTGGGGACGGAGGTGATCACCCTTTTCCGCTTTGGTCCTAGCGTCCAGAGCCCTTGCGAGATGTTGAACCTTATGTATTTGACCCACTGTCTACAGATCTGAGCCTTTTTCCATGATACTTTGTACCCAGTCCATGTTAAAAGTTGGAGGAGGGTTTGGGTTGCCTTCCAGCAACTTTCTTCTGAGTGAAGTCTCCATTCTTCACTTCGGTGCATGGTGACTAGGAGAGTGAGACTGGTTCTGAGGCTTAAGCTTGCTGAACCTTCAGGTTTGAAGATAATCTGGGCCCCAAGTTTGGTTAGGAGGTCTCTCTGGCAAGCAGGGAAACCGTGTACTCAGGCAGGTACAGAAGTTCATGAGTTACTTCATGGCCTCCGAGCTGGCAGGTCCTTGACTGACAAAAGGGCCATTGGTTCAACAGGTCTCCAGTTGCCCCTATGATATTAGTGGTCTTTCCGCTAAAAGGGACAATGGGAGTTGTGACTACAGAATGTTCAGCAACAGTGTCCACCATGAAAGTCATTGTCTGGCCCCCGACTTGTAATTTGACCATGGGCTCATGGGGGCCAAGTTCCAGTGAGCCCAGTCGCCCCTCTTCAGGGTTGAGTCCTGCTAGCCTGATCAGGTGGTCTT
>JAQZBX010053118.1:0-18964 GCA_029593785.1 Cabassous unicinctus | reverse complement strand
TACCATCTTACACCCATCAGAATGAGAGCTATTAAAAAAACAGCAGAGAATAAGTGTTGGAGTGGAAGTGGAAGAATAGGAACCCTCATTCACTGCTCGTGGGATTGTGTAAGTGTCCAGCAACTGTGGAGGACACTTTGATGGTTCCTCAGAAATCTAACAATAGATCTTCCATATGATCCAGTGATTCCACTGCTGGGTATATACCAAGAAGAATTGAAAGCAAAGACTAGAACATATATATGCACCCCAATGTTCATAGTGGCATTGTTCACAATTGCCAAAAGTTGGAACCAGCCCCAGTGCCCATCAACAGATGAATGGATAATCAAAATGTGGTACACACATACAATGGAATATTACTCAGCTGTAAGAAGGACTAAAGTGCTAACACATGGATTAACATTGATGAATCTTGAAGACCTTATGTTGAGTGAAGCAAGGCAGGCAGTGAAGGATGAACAGTATATGACCTCACTGATAAGAATTGAGAAAATTAAGTAGTCTATGATACCCATTGTCTGAAAGATAGGTTAACAAGGGAGAGAAAGGGAAGAGAAGGTTGTGAGTCATCACCCATATGGACAAACTCTTTGGTAAAGTGTTAGAGTATAGTTGCATATTGAAGGATTGGACAGGTGTGTAGAGATATTACTGGGTTTGGTGATGCAGGGTTGACAGGTTGGTAGATTAAGAAGGGTGGGTTAGAATACCCAGGATCCTGGCTGAAGAAATGGGAAAGGGACTAGGTGTACATGGGATTTGTGGGTATGAAGTTGAAAGTGCAGAAATGGGAATGTTCTTATGACAGTATGACAAGATAGTGTCACTGGGTTATTGTGTGGGTTGAGGGGCATTCAAGATGGGGCACATCTGAAGTAGGCTTCCGGGGAGTGTGTGAGTGTTCATCCTGTCATAATGTGTTTGTCAGGGAGTGGAGACCCACATGGTGAGTGGGAAGGAGATGGACCCTCATCTTTGGGAGCACCGATTCACCCAGAAACAGACAGGTGGATGTCTCCTAGGAGCAAGGTTGGATCCTAACAGGGGAGGATAATCAGCTTGTCAAGACTTCTTGTTGCATGTAACTATGAATCTTGTCATCCAATGAGTCAAGATAGGGGGATGTCATGTGCCACACGGGGATGGAGAAGAAGGAACAGAAAGATCAAACGGGGTATTTAGTGGTCAGGGTAAATGTTTTTCATTACCTTACAGTAATGGACACAGGACATGGTAAATATCATCAAAAATTATTAAACTGTACAGTCTAAATTGTAAACAATACTGTAAACCATTGACAATGTTTAGTAGTTACATTTCACTATCTGTATAACAGTTAAATAACTCTACCACCAACATAAGAAAAGATTTTATTATTGGGTGAGGAAACAGGGAGGTGGTTGGGTATATGAGAGTCTCTAGTATTCTCTGTGTGCTTTGCTGTGACTTAAAAGTTCTTTGAAAATTAAATGAAAAATTGGGATACACTGGCAAGTGAGAGGGAGAAGGTGCCACAGTACAGGCTGGACATCTGATAATGCTGTGATAAAAGGAAAAAATAATTTTAAAAAAATTTCCCCATTTTTTGAATGTCCCAATCCTTTAATTATATTATTTTTTTTCTGAGTTTCCATGTATTTTGTCTCTCGCATTTAAGCTTATCATTATTATTTCATTTTCCTACTAATTGTATTTGGTTTTTATATGGGCTTCATCTTCAAGGAATGTTTAGATCTCAGAAGGCTTGCAATGGGGGCTGCAGAAGATCATTGGTGGGGGGTGTCTGTGATGGGGAATTCATGGGAGGAAGTTCATCTGTATATATATGAAAGATATATAAAATTTTCCAAATGCCAAGGGGTGGGACATGGTCACAGTGGGTGGACAATCACTCAATAAATGAGGGAATACTGAATTTCTAGCCTGGATAGCTCTGCCACATTCTCCAAGGGAGCAGCAACAGTCTCCTGAGTGCAGGGGCAGTGTCTGGCAAAGGGGGATGGTCCACTAATGGGTTCTTGCTATTGATGACTAGTCTTATGAGTCTTTTCTCTTGTAATTGAAACATAGCATTTGATAAATTCCACTTGTTCAAGATATCTAATCCTTTGATAAACTGTGAATTAGATTTGTTGGTATATTTTGGGGATTTTTAAATCTATATTCAAAAGGGAAATTGGTCTATAATTTTATTTACTTGTACTGTATTTTTACAGTTTTATCATAAGAGTAATATGTCCTCACAGAATAAATTTCAAATAATTTCCTTCTCTTCATTTTCTATAAGAATTTGAAAAGTATTACTGTTAATTCTTCTTTAAAAGATTGTTAGACTTCACCAAGGAAGCTATCTGGTTTTGTATTTATTTTGTTGCTTTTCATAGGCTTTTGGTTACTCATTCAAACTCTGTTTAGATCTTCTCTTTCTTCTTGAACAAGTTTTGATAAATTGTCTGTTTCTAGGATTTATCCAATTCATATTCATTATCTGATTTTTTGGCAAACAATTGCTCATAATATTTTTTCAAAATAATTTTAATTTCTAAGTGAGCAGTAGAAATTTAACTACTTTAATTTTTTAAATCTTTCTTGCATCTTCTGTCTTTTCTCTTTATCATTCTAGTTAATGGTTCAAACATTTGATTGATGTCTTCCATGTATCTGGTTTTGATTTCATTCATTTTCTCAGTTGTTTTTTCATTTGTTATTTTAATTATCTCTTTTATAATTCATTTTAATACCATCCTTATAATAACTTTAAATCTGGTTTGCACTTCTTTTGCTAGTTCTTCAAAATGTGAAAATTTCCTTTCTTTTTTTAACATAGGAATTTACAGGTATGAATATTCACTGTAAAACTGCCTTTCCTCCATCACATAAATATTTCTGTTTTTTAAATCATTTCCCTTCAACTCTAAGAATTTTCTAATATGCTCAAATAATTTCTTCTTTGACATCATTATTTTTAATGATGAAGTTTTTACTTTCCACATATATGTGAATTTTATTTTCCCATTTGTTATTGATTTCTAATTATTTTCCATTTTGGTGTAAGGATATGCTTTGTATGATTTCAATCACCTTAAATTATTTGAGATTTGTTTTCTTAGCTAACATGGTCTAAAGTGAAGTGAACTTCAAAAAAATATATATTCTGCTGTCATTGGGTCAATGTTCTATATATGTCTGTTAGGTGTAGTTAGCTTAAAATATAGACTAAGTCTTCTTTCCCTCTTGATCTTTTGAATATACTTCATATCAAAAATTGAAAGTGGTGTATTTAAGTTTCCAGCCATTTTTATAGATCCATTGTTATAGAACAAAAATTGTTGTAGAACAATTATTGTAGAACAATTATTGCCCCTTCAATTCTGTGAATGTTTGCTTCCTGTAATTTTGGGTTCTCTTATTAGATACCATATTTATAACTGTTATATTTTCTTGATGGATTGACTCTTTTTCAATATACAATAGTCTTCCTCATCTCTTATAACAGCTTTTGACTGAATAGCTGGGTTTTTTGTTGTTTGTTTCTTTTTACACAAAAGCTCCCCTTTTCTTACTATTTGCATGGACTATTTTTTTTCATTTTCATTTCCAAACTATTTATGTCTTTGGATCTAGTGCAGATTGCTGTAAACAGTATATTGATGGATTATACTTCTTTGCCAATTCTGCCATTCTCTGCCTTTTGATTGGAGAGTTTACTCCCTTCACATTTAAGGTAATTACTAATGAGGCAAACTTAAATCCATTGTTTTGCTAATAGTTTTTTTTTTAATGTTTTCTATCTTTTTTCACTCCTTTATTCCAATTCTACCTACATTTCTTTAGATAATATTTTGTAATGAGCCATTTGAGGGATTTATTTTATGTTGTGTGCATAGATTAGATTACTTTGTGGTTGCTGTGGAGGTGACATTTAATATCCTAAGTCAATTACAATTTAGTTTATACTGATATTAATTTAAAACACTGATCCTATTTCCCTCTGTCCTTCCCTTCCTTCATTTCTACTGTGTCACAATTTGCATCTTTATACATTGTGAGCACAATAAAATAAGTTTATAATTGTTCTATTCATTTGTATTTTAAACCATTTAAAAAGAAAATGACAACCAGCAATACAAATGAAAAATGAAATAATACTGTCATTCATATTTATCTCTATATTCACCTGAATTAGTCAGCCAAAGGGGTGTGGATGCAAAGTACTGGATATTTGATGGCTTTATAAAGGGTATTTATTTGAAGTAAAATCTTACAGTTACAAGTCCCTAAAGAATACAACTCAATGTTTCTTTCTCAACAAAGATGGCTGCCAATCTTTTCTTCTTAAGGCTCCATGGTCCCAGGTTCTTCCCATCTCAGCTGTAGGCTAGAGGGATTGTTTCTTTCTGGGCCTTTGCAGCTGCTCAGGTCTCTCGTCTCTTCAGCTGCAAACTATCAGGTGAATGGCTCAGCTCTCCTTGGGGCTTCAGCATCAAAAATAAGTTCTCTCCTCTGCTGTGTCTTCTACTGTGTGTTCTCTTGAATAAGTGTCCACTTATATAGCTCACCAAAAGAATGGGACTCAATCCTTAGTCACCCTAATGATGTGGTTGTATCAAAGCCCTAATCTTGATTTAATCAAGTAAATGTAAAACCTTTGAATTTAATACAATCAAAGGGTATCACAGCCAGAGGAACAGACCAGTTTATAAACATAATCCTTATTTTTGGGGTGGTTCATAAAAAATCTCAAACTGCCACACCGCCTATTCCAGAAACTTTTAATTTTATTCCTACAGCTTCGTGTTGCCATCTGGTGCCCTTTTCCTTACATATAAATGCTTTCTTTTAACATTTTTACAATAGTGCTCTAAGAGTAATGAATTCCTTCAGTTTTTTTAAAAATCCATAAATATCTTGATGTCTCCCTCATTTTGAAAGATATATTAGCCTTGTTTGATTTGTTTTCCTTTCAACACTTTAAATCTGTCATTCCATTGCTTTCCAATCCCCATGATCTCTGATGAGAAATCAGAAAATAAACTGATTGAGCATCTCTTGTAGGTGGCATGTGCCTTCTCCTTTGCTGCTTTCAAGATCTCTTTATCTTTGGGTTTTGTCATCTTAACTATAATGTGTCTCAGTTTGGATATCATTGAGTTATTCTACCTATTTGAAGTTTGTTTGACGACGTGGATGCGATTATGTCTTTTTTCATAGTTGGGAAGATATGAGCCATTATTTCTTCAAATATTCTTTCAGTATCTTTTTATTTATTTTTACCTTCTGACAACTCTAAACTTTAAATATTTATTGATTATCTCTTCTGACTTTTGAAATTTTGATAAAATGTCTTTTCACATCAGCAAATGATGGCTTAAAATTTATGAGTTATGGTTGAAGTTTTGTGTTAGACTTTTTCTCTCCATGTAGCTTATCTTGGATGATTTTTTTATGAACTTAAATGTTTGATTGTAATTGTTTGTGTACTTCTTACATGTGGTTTGTAAGGATTTAGACTATACTTTTTGTTTATTTTGAAATGACTTTTTTTTTTCTAGATCAACTATGTTAAATGATTCTATTTACACAGGAATGATGAGATACTTTAATTCACTAAGTTTTGGTTTGGGAGTACTCTCCTCTGTAAGCGCAGTGATCTGCCATTGATTTAATAAATTGTTTATCCTTTGAAATGTAGGGTTAGTTGTCTTGTGACCTTGTGATATTATATTTTTACTGTTACTCTTTGTCTAAGTTGAAGATTTCAGGAAACACTTTGAGATGAAAATGTATATATAGGATGTTTATTCAGGAATGAGGAAATACTATTGCAGAGAGGGATATAGTCACAACAAACATCTTAACCAAGCCCATTAAGTAAGGATATGTAATGTTGCATCAGCTTTTCCAGACCTGAGACATAGGGGCCTTGAATTTGTACCACCCAATGAGAACTCATAAGATGCATGCTTCCCCATGAAAGGTGTGTGACCCTGATGAGTCAGCTCCGATCAGCCAAGATCAATTCCCATAGAAGGACTCAACTGATATTGTCAGCTATAAATGCGGTCATTGTTTGAACTATGATGTAATCTAGGTTGTAGCGCACACATCAATAACATTTCAATGTTTATACTGTTCAGAGTCACCTGATTTTTAAAACAAGTCCTCAAATAACACCTCCAATAATTTTGTTTCTTTTCTTTTCTTGGAAAATCTTACATGATGAAGATTAGCAGGCAACCTGCAGCTCCCAATATCGTGGCTGTTCTCAAGGCCATGCTAATATTAATCTTCTCTGTTCTCTTGATTCTCTTCATCTTTGGTTAGTATATTTCCTATTTATCCTGAAAGAGTCTTCTAATGGGACACTTCCATCAAGAAAAATTTCTTCTTTCACTTAGGCACTACTCCTTCATTCTGTATATTCTTATTTAACATACTTTACTTCCTTTTATCAGTCTGACATGCACTTCCATAATAATATAATTGTTTTCACAACAAACTAGATTATGAGCACTTTGCCAGGAACAACTTCCAATAACTGAGATCGTCTAACTCCCACTCTGCTCAAACTGTGCACCACTACCCATTGTTTTGTCCAGTGTACTATATATTGTAAATAGTTGGCAATAGTTGAAAAAAACTGAAATGTCATCAATCAATGTAGTAAGCAATCATGGAGGGTCTAGCTCAATTTGCTGTGAGGAGCCTAAAAGTAGGATATGATCTATCCTTTCTTAATGGTATTTCATCAAGACAGTTTTAGGGGCATAGAAGATGAACCTCATGATATGGCTAATGTGTTATGAAGGCAAGTAAGCACCATGTAGATAAAGAGGAATGAAAATCTATTTGGCCTTAACAACTTACAAAAGTTCTCATGGTGGTGAGATTTAAATTCAAGGATTTATATGATTTAGTGGAAGGAGAGGTAGGAAGAGGGATTTTAGGGGAGGGAAACAGGAGCAAATAACTTCATTAAGTCAAGACAGAAGAAAGTGCATAAATAGTGAAGTGATGCCCATGGTCAAATGCCCTGATTTGGGAGGGAAAAAGCAAAGTGATAAGGAAGGTATAGACAGATAAGAGTATCTGGAATACAAATTAAGGAAAATGGATTTGTTTGAAAGAACCATTTCTAAGAGGAACCATTAAAAATTCTTCAATATTATTTTTTCAATCATTCAACAAAGATTTATTGAACAAAGATTTATTGACCACAAAGTTTGAGACACTATTCAACATGTTGGGAATAAAAGAAGAAACAAAATGAATTAAACCCTTTCACTTTTAGGTCTATGTGTTAATTGGTGAAGAGGTTCATGATGGATTATAAGTACCAACAATAACTAGATAGTATGATGAAGAATGACTAGAAATGCAAAAAATAAAATAAAGTATAATTAAGAGTTGTGTGGGTGAACAAAATGACAGGAGAATAATCTCAACAATTCTTATGTGGGTCTAAAGAATATCACATTTTTACCCAAATAAGGTTTCATAGGATGTCTGGACAGAATTCATTTACAGGATTAAGAAGTCACTGACCCTGGCTGAACCCACTGTAGTTGTAGTTTCCTTTATACCAAGTCCTAGTTATCTTTTATAAACCATTTTAATACCATTTCATCCAGTAAGTGGTAAAACAGCTTGATAACTTTTTACTGCCAATTTTAGATTTTATGTACTGAAATGTGATCAGGATTATGAAAATAAGATCAGTTACATAAGGATGAGCAAGATGATTATAAAACACACTTTACTGAGGGTCATTTTCTTGAACCTTATCATCTCTCACAACATCTTTAATTAATGTCCCAAGGCTTATATGTTATGGAGGGATAATCTCCCTGAAGATATAAAATAATGTCAGTGCAAGGAAATCCCTTTAGGGTTTGGTGGAAAAAAGGATTTTGCACTGCAGTTATTAACACTGACTTGTTTGTGATCTCTCAAAATTTCATTCTTTAATCCCAAATGTTTTAGAAACCAAGATTTATATCTAGAAATTCTATTAAATCCTAATACTATACAGCAAGTAACAAGCTGAAAAAAAAATACTGATATTCAATGTTTATACACTATCCTTTCCAAAATTCATTCAGCAAATCTTTGCTTCAGTAAAAATTCTTTATGTAATAAAGATAAGTATCAACATATTCTTACCAAAACTTGAATTTAGACATTTGAGTGATAAAAGTTGACAATTTAAGAGAACTTATATACCCAAAACATATATATGCTTGTATTTGAAAGACAAGAGAGAAAGCTTGAAGAAGGACCTTTGTCTCTTGTGCATGGAAAATGTGATGAGAAAATTAGACATATTTTGTTAGAATCTTATTGATATATGCATTTTCTTTCAACAGAAAGGGTAGAGATGACTGAAGATAATCACTCTTTGACAAGTGAATTTATCCTTATAGGATTTTTATATAACCCAAAGTTGAAGTCCATTCTGTTTTTAGTGTTCTTTGCCATCTATCTGATCACAATGGTGGGGATTCTTGGTTTGGTGGCATTGATCATTATAGGTTTGCATCTTCACACACCAATATACATCTTTCTGGGCAAGCTGGCTCCTATGGATTCCTGCTGTTCCTGTACCATTACCCCTAAAGTGCTAAAGAACTTCTTTTCAGAAGACAAAATAATTTCCCTCAAGGAATGCATGGCACAGTTTTATTTTCTCTTCTTTGTTGAAACTACAGTCTGCTTTCTACTGGCAGCAATGGCCCATGACCAGTATGTGACAATATGTAGTCCCCTTCAGTACGACACCAAGATATCAAAGAAACTCTGTATTCAGATGATTGCAGGGGCCTTCATAGCTGGAAACCTGCAAGCTATGATTCATGTAAGGTTTCTTTTTAGATTAATTTTCTGTGGGTCTCATGAAAACAATCACTGTTTTTGCGGTGTTCTTCCATTGTTTAGACTCTCTTGCATGTACCCTTTTATCAATGAACTGGTGATACTCATTGTTTCAGGGTCAATTCAAACTTTCACTATTACCACAGTGTTAATATCTTCTTTTCACTATTTTCAAAATGATATCCAAAGGAGGAAGTGGAAAAGCCTTATCGACTTGTGCATCCCACTTTCTCTCTGTTTCAATATACTATGGCCCTATTTTGTTCATGTATATTCAAACAACTACATTTAAAGGAAATAATGATATATCAGTTGCTGTTTCTTATACTGTAGTAATTCCTTTATTAAACCCTTTTATTTATAGTCTAAGATATAAGGAAGTAATAAATATTATGAAAAGAATTTTGACAGAGTAAGTCTCATAACATTTTGAAATAAATATGATACCCTAAAGCAAATTGATTTTATGCTCATAAAAACATTTCCCCATTGCAAGGGATACAGAAAGTATACAATGCTACATTGCATATAATGTATATAATTGTTAAATCATAATAATTGTAAGACAAATAATAAATGAAAAGATAAATTCAGAAAGGGGAGTTTCTGATAACATGTATCTCATTAAGATAATAGTAAACATCCGGAATAAGTAAATGTTTATTTGTGAGATCAAAAAATTGTATCAGAGTGTCATTAGCTACAATTTTCAGCAAATACATCAAAACCAATAAGTATTAATAATAGGAGTTCAGTATATCAATATGATATTCTTGGCAAATTTATGGAATCCCTATTCGTTCAAACTTAGGTACATTACAAATCTGCAAATATTAATCATTTTTTAAGCACATCCATTTATCAGATTCAAACTGTTCTTTTGAATTTGATTCACAACTTTTTTTTTTTGTTTAAGATACTATGGCTGAGTATGAATTCTTCAATGTTTGGTCTGGAAAGTGTATTCTTAAATGAAGAATATTTTCATGTTAGTCATAGTCATTTTCCCTCTGAAGCTCTGTGAAAAAGAGAACTTTTTAAATAGGGATTTATCACTCTGTAGTTGAAAATGATACTACTTATATTGGAATATCTATGGACTTGAATGTTTTCATTTAATCCTATTAATTGTCAATGATGCATAAATGAAATTCCAGACTACATCAACTAAATTGATGCCATTTTCCTCTAGGTGAATACTTGTTTGTTATTAGGAATACCAGTAACTGCACTATTCCAGTGTAAGTTATTGTTATATTAATATTATTAACAGAAACCAGGAGCTACTGTTCAACCATAAATAATGCAGAGAGTAATCAAATTCTAAAATCTGAATAAAGAATATTTCTTGATCAATTAAATGAAAAAATATAAAAGAAAAACAACATTCTGAGAGCCAACTATCTTCTAGGCATTAATATAGAACTTTCAGATATATTATTCCCAATGAGTTAAGCATTGTCATATCTTCTGAGTGAAATATTAAGTAGCTTGTCCAAGTTCATCCAGGTCACCTGAGAATGGAACTGGAATTTGAATCTATTCTTCCTTTCCCCCATAGCATTTTACAGCTATTTTCACAGAAGCTTAAGTCACAGTTTTTCTTCAAATGCATGCATTCTAATAAGGATTTAGAACTACATATATGAAGAAAAATTGGATTGGTTATATATAGCATGCTTTGGAGTTCTGACAATGGAGATCATTCTAGCATGGGGTATTAAAGTAGTTATAGAAAGAAATTACCTTTAAAGAATGGAGGGAAAAGATATTTGGAGGAGGGAGCAGGTTTAATGGCATGAACAAAGTCAATGTTATGGAAATTAATATGGCACTGGGACAAGGGATGAGGGAGGTAAACAATGAATTGACAGAGTGAGAAAGCTGGCAGAGCTGTGAATGAAAGATTTGGTGAATGTGGGAAGTAAGGATGGAATTGGATCAGGTTAGTGAGAATCTTAATGCCAACCAGAGTGATCCGAATTTATCATAGGAGCATCAAACATTGATGCTTTCCTGGCAGCAGAGTAATAAGATTATATACTTTGGAAAATGGATCTGGATTTAGATTGAAAAGGGAAAATAGAAGCATTGAGAATAACTAAACATAACATGATAATAGGTGATTAGAGCTGAAATTGAAGAAGACTCTATGAAAGGTGAGGGGTGTCTAGAGATAAGCAACATTTTAAAGATGTACAAATAGTGAATTGTAACATTTGGATAATAAAGTGAAGGCCTATCTTCTTTTTATGTGTATCCACGATATCATATTTGATTTTTATGTTACCAGTATGTAACAGTGCCTGACAATCTGGGACATTCAATAAATATTTTCTTATTACATGACATATAAGCTAATGTGATTTTTATATCTACATTTACTAATGAATTTAAACAGTTGTTTCAGACATCTATTAACCATTTTTATTTTCACTAAAAATCACCTGTGTGTGTCCTTTAACTTCATTTTTACTGAGCTTTAGGATACATATGTATAAATATATATATATATATATATATATTTATGTATTTAGCATCAAAAGGCTATCAAACTTTTATATCTGGTTGTGGTTCATTTTTTTCTCAATAATTTGCTTACTTTCCACTTTTGCTTGTGATGTATTGTGATGTATGGAAATATTCCTTTTTAAATTATTCAAATCTATTGATTATTCTCTTTGTAATTTCTTTGATTCTATTGCTGAGATACTTCATAATCTGAAATCTCATAATCATTGATATTTTCAGATACTTCCAATTTTAATAAAAAATTTTTGAATCATTTGGTGATATATATTTGGAGAATACTCCAAATAACTCTCTAATTCAAGGTAGGTGATTTTTCAAAAATGAAGTGAGAATTTAAAGTAATTCAAATAAAAATATCAAAACAGGCTTTTATAGAATTTGGTAAAAATTTCTAAAATTTTCAGATACCTAAGCTAAGAATATATCAATTTAATTAATATACAATAAAATAAAATAAATATATTATTTTATAGTATCCCTTTATTTTAATACATTTTATATTTTCTAATACATGTACTATATTGGAATAGTGGTATACTATTATTTTTTTAACTAAAGTGCAAAATTTTGGATTATACAAAAATGATTTTGCAGCTATGAACATAAATCCAAAAAGTTTGGAGATCTCTAGTTTAGCCACTATCAGATGGATTATAGTTAAATACTTAGACAGATGAAATAAACTAGGGAAAACTCTAGAATGAAAAAGATGGAAGACAAAGATAGAACCACGGGAAACAGAAGCATTATTATTGGCAAAATCTCAGCAGAGTCAGGAAGATAGGAGCAATGTTTATTGTCATAGAAACCAGTGTTATTACAGAGACTTTAGATGGTACTAAACACTACAGCTTGGTTAGTTAGAGAATTAAGAGATGTCCTTTCTGACTGGTGGTTCGAGATGGTTATGATCTTAGTGAGAGAACAAGTTCACAGAAATAAGAGAAGAAAGAATAATTGTGATGGAATGAAATCAAACCATTTCCAATCAAACCCCACAGTTTCACTTATACCTCTTTTAAACATTCCCTTAAATCATGAGTTACTAAGTGTTAGTCATGTTAGATTTCCATTCATTTTGTAATTAGGCCTTACTCTTTCAAGCTCCCTTACCTTTACTCATTGCATTCCATCAGGCTATTGTCTTTCCACAAATTCTATGTCTATTTAAAATCCTACTTAGCCAACAAATTTCATCTGAAATGACACTTGAGAAATTTTCCTATTTGCTCTTAGGCACTATTCACTTCCTTCTCTATAGTCCCCTATAATATCTTAAACTTATTTTTATCACATTCTGAATTTCACTCTAATAGTAGTATAAGTATCTTTCTCTCAAACAGGATTATGATCTTCTTGACAGGAACTACTTCTAATAACTTTTATCTTCTCATTCCCAACTTGCTCACACCACGTGCACCTAAAATCCATTGTCTTGTCCAATGCCCAGTATATTGTAATACTTGATAATGATTGGACAGAATTGAAGTCTTAGTTATCAATGCAGTGAATTATAAAGGATATCACAGAGCATTCTTTCAGCAGCCCAAATATATGACAAGATTCCTACTTAAAGATATTTCATCAAGGTATTATATACAGTTGTAGGAACATGCATGTAAAACCTGATGATGTGACTAATGTATTAGGAAAGTAGGTGAGTACCATGAAGACAAAAAACAAGGAAAATCAACTTAATCTAAATATCCTTGCAAAGTCCTCATGGAAGAATTCAGATTTGATCTCAGGTAGAAGGATTTGGGCTGGAAAGAAAGGTAGAAAGAGGTATATTAAGTGAGGAAGTATTATGAGGGAATTGGGTCAAGGCTGAAACAAGGAAAAAGAGATACAGTGATATAGAACTTGTAGCCATATGCACTGAGGTGTGAGGGAGAAAGCAAGGTAATATGTAAAACACAGTCTGTGGACTATTTGGAAGACTAAAATAAAGAAAATGGATTTGAATGAAAATTGATGAGGGACCATTTAATAATTCCCAAGCAGATAATTTTTGAGTACTTATTTTATTAATTTAACAAAATTTCTAAAACTTGCAATGTGTCAGACATTATTCATGGAGTTGGGAATAGGAGTGAATATAATCATAGAAATGCCTTCCTCATAAATTTTATTCTAATGATGGGAGGATGAGGGATTATAGATGTACCAAGAAATAAATATATAGTGTCTTGAGGAATGATTAGTGGTGATGTTGCCAAAGACCCAGGTAAGCCACCCAATAATGCTTTAAGACATATCCTGAGATACTGGAATTTCAAAGAGAGAAAAAGTCTTTATTGCATTGCACAAAGCAGAAAAACAGAGGAATATTCTCTGCTCTATTCTTCCTGAATTGGAGAAGCTTTGAGATTTCATGAAATTCAAATTACGGGGGGGGGGGCGGTTTGTGGGAACATGGTCAACTGGTTAGACATATAAATTTTAGCTTTCACTAAAACAGCAAAAAGGAGGCCAGAGGCTATGATGGGGACCTGCTTTGGGGCACAGCAAATCAGGGCACTGCTTGCTAACTTCCAGTAAAGTGAGGGTCAGAGACACAAAGAAGCCAAAACACGTAATCATGAGTCATTAAACCTCCTTGCTGCCAAGAAGGGCTCCCTTCCCTGACACCTGAGGTATTAAGTGAGGGTAAACTCCTGGTGAATTGTCTCTAACTGAGAGTAGAGCAGATGTCTACCTCCATGGGAAAGTGCTCTGAGTCATCTAGGAAGGTATTTGACAGATAGGGAAGCAAGGAATAATCGGAGGTTGCTTACCACAGAGTCTGGAAGTTGCACACATACCTGGCCCTTAGGGCAGACAGACTAGGTGGAGACACTAGACCCCTTCCCCAAATGGGATTGGGATGGCAGATTCCCTGCAAGGAAGAGAGGTTTGGGAGAGTGATTTTTTTGCAGTGAGTTTAGCCAGCTGGGCCCCCCTTGAATATCGGAAGGGACACCAACTCGACAGGAAGAGGGGAAGGTTATCGTTATCATCTCAGGCTGGAGGTCATGCCCAGTCACCTAGGTAAAGAGAGGAATTACATCAGGAAGGAGGCAGAGACAGGCAATGATCAGCACCACTCCAGCTGACTGCAGGGAATCTAACCTGCCCAAGGTAAAAGGGGCTGATAGCCTTCTGAAAGGCCAATTAGCCCAAGGATTCAAAGTAGCTGAGTGAAAGAATTCCTGCCTAGCACACATGAGGTATCTGTTTCAAAGCCTGGTGATTCCTTGAGGAGAAATCCACCAGGTTATCAGGTATCCAGCTGAAGCTTTATGACATGGAACATATAGACATTTTCTTTGTATTAGCTTTTCTTGGATTTCTTATATATTTTTTTAAAAAGTGCATTTTAAAAATTTTCCTTACTTTACCCACTAAAACCGAGTTCAAAACATGCAGAGGACAGGCTTCAGGGTGAGTGATTGAGGAACACCAGCAGCCTGTGAAGATCCTTAAGAGACTAAAAGAAGGCTGTTTTTCTGTGTTTATTATTATTATTTTCTTCTGTCTCTTTTTAAAGAAAAAACAACAAATTGCTGCTGTCTCGTTTCTTCCTTGCTTTATATCCCCTCCCTTTCTTTCTCTGCTTGTTTATTTTTCCCTTTTATTCTTTTGACTATTGATCTATTCTACCTATGCTACTTATTTTCACTCCTTCATCTTAATATCTTTTGTTTTCTGTTGTTCTTCTTTCATTCCACTTCTTTTATTTGGCCTCCAATTTTCTTGTTTGTATTTCTCCCTCTCTCCCTTTTTCTCTGTATACTTTCTCATTTTTATTTTTGTCTTTCTCTCTTTTCTGTTTTCTTGTCCCCTCTTATTGCCATTCTAGCACTTTAATTCATTCTTTATATTTTTTAGTATTCTGATTTTTGTTTCATTGTTTCTATTCCACTTTCCTAATCTTATTCCTCTGTGCTTCTTACTCATGTTAAGAATTAGTGATGTGGAAGACAGTACATCTGAAATAAAAAAGACAGTAGAGCAGTAGAACAAAAAGATAAAAAGATTGAAAAAATCCAGCAGGGACTTAGGGATTTGAATGACAACACAAAATGCACAAACATATGCATTAGAGGCATCCCAGGAGAAGAGGAGAAGGGAAAGAGGATGGAAGAAGTGTAGGAAGAAATAATGGCTGAAAACTTCCCAACCTTATTGAGGGAGATGTATGGACAAGTCCAGGAAGCACAGCATGCCCCAAACAGTATAATTCCCAACAGGCCTACTCTTATATACTCATCAAACTGTCCAATGCTCAAGACTAAGAGAAAATACTGAAAGCAGCAATAGAAAAGAGAACCATCACATGCAAGAAAAGCTCAATATAATTAAGTGCTGATATCTCCTCTGAAACCATGGAGGCAAGAAGGCAGTGGTATGACATAGCTAAGGTACTATAATAAAAAAAAATCCAGCCAAGAAATCTCTATCCAACAAAGCTGGCTTTCAAAATGATGGAGAGTTCAAAATATTCATAGATAAACAGAAATTAATTGAGTATGCTAAAAAGAAATCTGCCCTTCAAGAAATACTAAAGGGATTTCTGCAGGTTGAAATGAAAATGCAGGAGACACAGTTGGAGGAAAGTGTAAGAAAAACTAAAAAGAAAAAAGAGAATTAAAAACAACATCTGACTTACATAAACCCAACAAAAATATGACTAATGTAAGTAATTCCTTGAGAGTAATAACTGTGAATGTTAGTGGATTAAATTCACCAGTCAAGAGACACAGATTAGCAGAATGAATAAGGAAATATGACCTATCCATATGTTGTCTACAAGAAACCCACCTTGGACCCAGGGATTCAAGGAGACTGAAAGTGAATGGCTGGAGAACACTCTTACAAGCAAACAATAACCAAAAAAGGGTGGAGGCAGCTATACTAATATCAGACAAAATAGACTTAAAATGCAAAACTATTGTAAGAGACAAAGACGGACACTATATATTCGTGAAATGGATAATCTTTTCAGAAGAAAGAACAATCATAAAAATTTATGCACCTAACAGGAACACATCAAAATATATGACGCAAACACTGGAAAAACTAAGTGGAGAAATAGATGCCACTACAATTATAGTGGGGGACTTTAATACACGATTATCACCATTAGACAGAACATCTCCACAAAGAATCAATAAACAAAGACATTGATTAATACATTAGGGGATCTGGATCTAATAGACATATACAGAACACTAAAGCCAAATACAGTGAGATATACATTCTTCTCAGGTGGACATGGGTTATACTTGAAGATAGATCACATGCTAGGCCACAGAAAAAAATCTAAATAAATGCAGAAAGACTGAGAGTATACAAAGTAATCTCTCTGACCACAATGGAATGAAATTGGAAATCAGTAAGGGCCAGAGAACAAGACAAGACACAAAGATATGGAAGTTGAACAACATGCTCTTAGACAAACAGTGAATCAAGGAAGAAATCTCAAAAGAAATCAATAACCACCTTGAAACAAATGAAAATGACAACACAACAAAAACTATGGGATGCTGCAAAAGCTGTACTAAAGAGAAATTCATAGCTACAAATGCATATATCCAAAAATAAGAGGGAAGTAGTTGTGGCTAAGTTGGTTGGCCTCCCATTTCCCATGTGAGAGGCCCTGGGTTCATTTCCTGGGGCCTCCTGATGAACGCAGGCCAGCCTGTGTAGTGCAGAGAACTGGCACAACAAGAGGATGCACCAAAGGGAGACAAGCTGACACAGAAAAATGCAAAGCAAATGGACACAGCGAAGACAAGCAGCTGGGGGGGGGGGATAAATAAATAAAAATAAATCTTAAAAAAAAGTAAGAAAGACCTAAAATCAAACACCTAACTGCACACCTGGAGGATTTGGAAAAAGAAAAACAAAGGATGTAGAAAGAAGGAAAAAACAAAGGTTGGTGCTAAACTAAAAGAAATAGAAAATAAGAAAACACTAGAAAAAATAAAAAAAACTGAAAACTGGTTCTTTGAGAAGATCACTAAAATTGACAAACATTTAGCCAGAATAACAAAGAAAATAAGAGAGAAGATGCAAATATACAAAGTAAGAAATAAGGTAGGGGATATCACCAATGACACCACAGAAATAAAGAGTATCATAAGAGGATATTTTGAAAAATTATATGCCAATAAGAATGATAATTGAGAGGAAATGGACAAATGCCTGGAAAATCACAAGCAGCCTACACTGATGAAAGAAGAAATTGATGATCTCAACAGACAAATTACAAGTTAAGAGACACACTCAGTCATCAAAAACCTCCCAACTAAGAAGAGTCCAGGACCAGATGGCTTCACAGCTGAATTCTACCAAACATTCTGGAAAGAACTAACAACAATCCTACTTAAGCTATTCGAAAAAATAGAAGTATAAGGAATATTGCCTAACTCATTCTATGATGCCAACATTACCCTAATACCAAAGCCAAACAAAGATGCCAAGAGATAGGAAAATTACAGAACAATTTCTCTAATGAAGCTAGTGCTAAAATCCTCAATAAAACAGTTGCTAATCACATTCAACAACACATCAAATGTATTATACACCATGAGCAAGATGGTTTTATCTGCGGTATGCAATGATCGTTCAACATAACAAAATCAATCAATGTAATACACCACATAAAGAGGTTGAAAGAAAAAAATCCCATGATCACCTCTATAGACAAAGAAAAATGTTTCAACAAAATACAGCACCTTTCTTGATAAAAACACAGCAAAAGATAGGAATAGAAGGAAACTTTCTGAACATGATAAAGGATATATATCAAAAACCTACAGCTAACATCACCTTCAATGGTGAAATCCTAAAAGCTTTCCCTCTAAGATCAGAAAAAAGACAAGATGCCAACAATCACCACTCCTATTTAACATTGTGTTAGAAGTACTAGCTTGAGTACTGAGGTAAGAAAAAAATATAAAAGGCATCCAAATTGGAAAGGAAGAAGTAAAAATTTCACGATTTAGAGATGATATGATCATATACATAGAAAGTTCTGAGAAATCTACAACAAAGGTTCTAGAATTTATAAATGAGTTCAGTAAAGCTGCAGGCATAAATTAATGCTCAAATCTGTAGCATTTCAGTACACCAATAATGAGCAATCTGAGGAGGAACTCAATAAAAAATATCATTTAAAATAGTAACTTAAGATATAGAAGATGGCGTCGATCTAGGTGGTTACTCACGGTTCAGATCTCCCGGGATGGCCGAGTGTGGATGCAGGTCCCGCCCGAGGGTCTGTGCTGTGGGCCCGCGGAGTGGGAGCCTTGGGTCATCTAGCAGCTGGCGGATCCACAGCGTGGAGTGATCGGTGGAGATTCGTGAGTTCTGGGCCTGCCTTTAGTGGTCAGCACGGAGGGCTGAGCCCCGCCCACACAGAAAACAGCTGGCTGGAGCCGCGGATCCTACATCCGCAACTCCCGCTGCCTGCTGGCTTGTGGGAACATAATCTGAGGGAGGGAGGGCTCTGAAAGAAGGTGGAGAGTGGTTTAACTTCTGTGGATTTGGCTGCCTGGACCCCCTCATAGCT
>JAQZBX010053117.1:0-18965 GCA_029593785.1 Cabassous unicinctus | reverse complement strand
AAGGAAAAATAGCTCCCTAATTTATTTAGGTTTCTTTTTTTTTTTACTTTTTTTGACTTGTTACACCCACAGTTTGGTGTTATATTCATTTCTGTGTCTAATTAGTTGTATGTGGAATTTGTAGGAAAAAAGGGGAAACCCTAATGCAATTAACTGATTATTCTGACCCACCTTTTACCCTCCTGGTTGAGTGGATGATAATGTCGGTAATAAGAAGGAGAAAGCAGAGGCACTCAGTAGATCACACAGTGCCCTTTGCCCTTGTCTGACATTCAACTCTGTTTGAAACACTGCTGTGCCCAACCCCCAACATTTTGATTCCATGACAAAAATACCAGCTAATCTTGGGAAGATGCAAGTGTTAGAGATATGAAAGAATAAAATTAATAAAAGACAGGGTGTGGACTCTACCTATCGAATGTACATTTAGAAAGTTATTTATTGTGGATGAGGCATTTATAAGGCATGATCAGTTAAGCTGGTTTTAAGAGAAGCCGGGTAGGGGGCTCCTCCATTCCACTCCACTCTGATCCCCTTTTGGTTCCTTCTTAGGAGCCAAAAGCTGAGTTAAGAGTTGTGGCTCTTTTCTAGACTAAACTATTTGCGGAGTCTGGTCAATGTGGGCAGATCAGACAAAAAATACTGAAGGATTCTGTTTTGCATATCTACCTCACACTTCCTTAGCTCCTGAAAATGTATTAGGTTGGAAGGGGAGAAGGAATACATGGGCAATATGTGCATACACATGCACACACATGCACTCACAGCCACACATCCACATACGCACAACCACGTGCACAAGTGCGCGTCTGTTCTTTCTGACCTCTCAGTGTTTTCCTTCTCTCCTGGGATGGATAGGATAGCACTTCCATGACCAGTGCTCTGTGGGCTCTGCCTGAATTCTCAGATTTCACTCCAAAAGATAAATGACAGAACTAGACCATTCATCATAGTCAGATGATGCAACCAGAGCATCAATTCAGGGACATAGATGGAAGACAGAGCTTTCCCCTAATTAGCTTAAAACCCCACTCTTTCTTCTTGATTCTCAGCCCCCATCAATTGTTTTAAATACTGATGGGATGTATATGTGTTTCCTTTTGGTGAATTTATTGGTGTACCCTCTCCCCCACACTTTTTTTAACAACTTTAGGTTTATAGGAAAAATCATGTAGAAAATAGAGTTCCCATAACCCCCCACTCAGTTCTCCCTATTTTAACATTTTGCATTAGTGTGTTACCTTTATTACAATTGATGAAACAACATTATAATTATACTATTAACTATAGTCTGTAGTTTACATTAGGGTTCACGATTGTGTTGTACAGTCTTGTGTGTTTTTTTTTTAATTTTTATTCTAGTAACATATATACAATCTAAAATTTCTCCTTTTAACCACATTCAAATATATAATTCAGTGCTTTTAATTACGTTCACAATGTTGTACTACTATCACCACCGACTATTACCTTACCATGGCCCCTGGTAAACTGTATTCTAGTTTCTGATTCAATTAATTTCCTTATTCAGTTTATATCAGTGAGATCATACAATATTTTTTTGTGTGTTTCTGGTTTATTTAGCTCAACATGGTGTCTTCAGGGTTCATCCATATTGTAATGGTATCAGTATCAGAACTTCTTTCCTTTTTATGACTGAATAAAAATATTTTGTATGTATATATCACATTCTGTTTATGCATTCATTGATTGATGGACACTTGAGTTGCTTCCATCTTTTGGCAATTGTGAATAATGCTGCTATGAACATTGGTGTGCAAATATCTGTTCAAGTTACTGCTTTCACTTCTTTTGCATATATAACTAGAAGTGTGATTGCTGTGTCATATGGTAATTCTATACTTAACTTTCTGAGGAACTGCCAAATTGTCTTCCACAGCGGCTACAACATTTCCATTTCCATCAATAATAAACAAGTGTTCCTATTTCTCCACATCCTTGCCAGCACTTGTTCTTTTCCATTGTTTGAATAGTTACTCTACTGGCTGTGAAATGGTATCTCATTGTGGTTTGATTTGCCTTTCCCTAATGGTTAATGATGTTGAGCATCTTTTCATATGCTTTTTGTATACTTGGATATCTTTTTTGGAGAAATATCTATTCAAGTCTTCTGCCCAATTTTTAAAAGGGTTGTTTGTCTTTTTGTTGTTGGTTGTAGAATTTTTCTATATATTTACCTGAGGTCTTAATTTCTTATGCCCCTTCAATTCACTATCTGGCATCCTTTCCTTTCAGTCTGAAGAACTACCATTAGTTTTGCTTGTGGAGCAGGTCTAGTGATTATGAATTCCTTTAGCTTTTGTTTATCTGGGAATGTCTTAATCTCTCCCTCATTTTTGAAAGACTGTCTCATCATATACAAAATTCTTGGTTAGCAATGGTTTTCTTTCAGCACTTTAAATATTTTATCCTACTGCCTTCTTTTCTCCATGGTTTCTGATGAGAAATCAGCACTTAGTTTTATTGGGGCTACCTTCTACATAACACATTAATTTTTTTTCTTCAGCTTTTGAAACTCTTTCCTTTTGCTTGGCATTGGACAGTTTGACTCCTATGTGTCTGAGCATGGTGCTATTTGAGTTAGTTCTGTTTCATGTTTGTTGGGCTTCTTGAAGGTGTATATTTATGTCTTTTGTTAAATTTGAGATGTTTTCTGCCATTATTTCTTTGAATATTTCTTCTGCCCCTTTCTTTTTCCTCCTTCTAGGACTCCCATAATGTCTATATTGGTACACTTGATGATGTCCCACAAGTAGGTCCCTTAGACTGTGTTCAATTTTTTCATTCTTTTTCTTTCTGCTTGTTAGCCAGAATCATTTCAATTGACTTGTTTTCGAGTTCACTGATTCTTTCTTCTTCCAGCTCCAATCTGCTGTAGAAACCCTCTAGGGAATTTTTCATTTCAGTTATTGTGGTCCTCAACTGCAGTATTTCTGTTTGGTTCCTTTTAAAAATTTCTATCTCATTGAGATTCTCATATTTGTTCATTGTTTTCCCTGATATGCTTTAGTTATTTCTGTTTTCTTTGAGCACATTGAAGATCTTTTTTTTTAAGTCTTTGGTATATCCAAAGTCTGGTATTCTTTGATGATGGTTTCTGAATGTTTATCTTGTTCCTTTGGATGGTCCATCATTTTTTGTTTCTTTGTTGGTCTTGTAATCTTGTTGCACTTGCTACATCTTAATATTTTATAAAGTGTTAACTCTGGGATTTAATCCCTGAGCTGTCTGTTCCTTAAGTTTATATCTAGCTCATAATATGAGAAAGCTTTCCTTGAGTACCAGGAGCTAACAAAAAAAAAAAAAGCAAGCCAAAACAAAAAACACCTTTCCCAATATTTGCAGATTGGCTTTGCTTTGGCTGGTGCTCTCCTCCAGAGTTTAGCCTTCCTATCCAGAAAATCAGCCCAAAGCAAGTGAAGTGCAATGTCCTTTTTTGAACCTGGGTCTTGTCCTGAGCTTGTAGTAGCTCATAGCTTTAGGAATTCCCCCTGTTTACAGGAATCTGGATGTCCATTCTACTCTCTATGAAATAGACTCCCATCTACCCTTCTGGGTGCTCTACATTACATTTTAAACCTGGTAATCCTTTGCCCCAGGCTACTTTAACTTAATTGTTCCTTATACTGCTTTAATTGCCCACAAGCTGCTTCTGTCTGCAGAGCAGGTCCTGGGAGGGCAAGCCAGTGATGTATGTCCTGGTTCAGGGGCTTTCAGGCTATCATCTGATAGATTAGCATGGACATTTACCCAGTATGCACATAGGAATTACTCTGCTCTCTCCAGAACAGGGTCAGGGACCCACAATATGAATGCCAGCTGGCTCCATACTATGCTGACAAGAGGGCAGGGCAGGGGCCAACAGGGGTGCCATAAGCTTCTCCTACATTTTTAAAGCTGTGTGTTCTTGATTAGGCAGTCATCCATTTACTGAAATCCTTTAACTGTTTTCGAGGGTTTCGAGGAAGATGCCTCTGCCTATTTTTGCTGATTGTTCAAAGATTCTGTTGGGGAATGACATGCTGGAGCATCTTATGCCACTATATTGGTTGATCGGGAGTTCTCCCTCTTTTTATTTTGACATGCACAAAATTTAATTGTATTCTATTCCAGCACCAATATAACCTTTATCTTTAAAGAGAGATGAAGTTACACATGTATATTTTAGCTTGTAATCATGAGGACTTAAAAATTGACTTGATCAATATTGTCCTTTTGATTACCAAAAGGATTCATCTTCAAAATTTGCAGCCTGAATTTTAAGGCATGTGTTATAGCTATAATGAAAAAACAAAAACAACAACAAAAACACCTAGTTATGATAAAACCTATCGTGAAAAGATCTTTTCAGAACAGTTTATTGATGCTATTGGCATTCATAGTTTTTAACTGATGCAGCCCTGTGATGGATAGGGAAAAACTTCCCTCTAAGAGTTTGCATCTTTTATTTTGATAGATAATTACTTATTAATATAAGACCCAGTTACATGTTTTATAATTTAAAATTTTTGAAACTACCACCTCAACCTGAGTTCCTCCTCTGAAAAACTAAAATGTGACAATTACAGACACTTAACATTACCAATGTACTTGGAGATTTAAGGTAGGAGAACTGGCTCATAAAATTAAAATTAATAATAGCTACTATTTATGGAATACCTGTTTAATTATTTGACATAGTACTAGACATTTCACACATGTTCTCATTTTTACAACTGCATTAGATAGAGGTATTACCCCATTGTATCCATTTTACAGATGAGGCCACCGAGGCTCCAAGGATGAGCCCCTTAACTAAGATCATACAGCTAGTAAGTTACAAAGCCAGACTTTCAATCCTTATCTAGATAGGACATCCCCTGTTCAAGGTTTCCACTTTGTCACCCATGCCACCAATAAAGAGGTCAAAACTTATAAAAGAATAGAAACTTAACGAATTGATTGCTTTTCACCAAGGAACCATAGCTGAATTTTTTATAGAGCCTTTAAATATATTTATTAAAAAAAATTTTTTTAAATACCTTGTGCACACTCATCCATGTAGTTGATATTTTTTGGATGCCTACTGCTTACCTGACACTGCTGAATTATAGTTTAAGACATGGGCCCTGCCCTCAAGGAACCCAGGAGGTTGGGGGAAGACAGATAAGCTCTACAGGTACTTCCATTGTAGATCCCTCATGGAGGGATGTTCAGGCACTATGGGAGCCGTCTTGGAAGGAGGAAAAATGTGTAGGGTGAGAAGGAAACTGACAGAATCCTGGGGAACACCAGCTGATACCATCGATCAGTAGCAGAATAGGAAGAGCCTATGAAAGCACAGTCACAGAGTAAGATGGAAACTGATATAAAATAGGTATAGAGTAGGGATTCCACACTTTCTGTAAAGGGCCAGATAGAAAATACTATAGGCTTTGCAAGCCATATGATCTCTAACACAACTCCCAAACTCTGCTATTATAGTGGCAAAAGCATCCATAAATGTTATGTAAATAAATGGGCATGGCTGTGTTCTAACAAAATTTTATTTACAAAAACAGGCAGTGGGCCAGATTTCTCTCAGGGGACTTAGTTTACTTACCCTTAGTATGGAGGAAAGAGAGGGCTTTGTTATCAAACAAGATAGGACTGAGAAGTAACAATTTTGATTGATCAACAGAGCAATTAGTGGCTACTCTTAAGTGGTTGCAGTGTGGCCAGTCCAGTCTCCCCCTAACATATTGTAGGCATTTGGTATGTATTTGTCCAATGAATAAATGATGACTTCACTTTGCCGGGAGGTAGTAAACTAAGGCTCCCCAGTAGTGAAAGGATATAAGAAATTTGAAGTGTGATTCGAATTTAAATTGAATTATGTATAAACTAAGAAAAACTAAACACAAACCGTCACATTGTTTGAAGTCTTTGGATGCTTATTTTTTACTTTTCAGTGGAGTCACGATGCTGGCCACCTGTTTTAGAACCAGCAAGCACACTGTAGTGTTTTTGGTTTTTTTTTCCCCTAGAACTGAATGTCCAGAGGTATTGAAGGGTTGAAGCTGAAGAAAATTTTGATCTCTCATTAAAAGTCTGAGGATATATATTATACAAAGAGCATGGACAGAATGCTTCTCAAATATAATTTGACTTTTGGCAAGGCTTAAATCTCAAGGTATCCATTTATTTGTTACTACTCTGAAAGATGAATTTTATAAATATCCCACTGATGTGAAAACATCATTATTTTATTTACACATTTTACACTTCTCGACGTGTATGATACTATAACAAACTAGCTATATTGTTTTTTGAGTCTCAATGGCAAATAGTTGTCCACAGCTTAGTTTTACAAATAAACTAGTCTTAATTATTCAACTTAGTGATCTTCATGCCATATCAAAATGAAGTGCTCTTTCACCTATTGGGGAAGACAAACTGACTAGATCTGCCTCTGACAGCCATGATCTGTGTGGAGGGACAATGCTAATGGATGGGTGGGCTTCTCATTTGTTTTAATTTGAGGGTCTTTGCAGAGCTACAGCCACTGAAAACATATTACAACTAAGCCCTCTCAAACCTTGGATGAACCATTTTCATTCCTTCAAGATTCAGATGACCCCTTCCTTTATGAACCCTTTCATTGAAATCTCTAGGGAGAGTTAGACCTTTCATTCAATCAGTAATCACCCATTTCTGTCAGGCAACAAGCATATATAAAGGTAAACAAGTTCCAATCTAATCCCTCCAAGTTGTTTGAAGTCTAGCAGAGGAGATAGGAAAGCTTCATGCATTTCCAATACAGGGTTGTTTTATGGCAGGAACATAGAGAAGGGGCATCTAGACCTGTCTGGGAAAGTAATACCTAAGCCCAAACTTAAAGGATGGGAGCAGCCAGTCACATAAAGGGAGGGTGGGAGAAATGAAAATCATCTTCTGGGAAGAGGAAATTATTTGTATGCTAAGTCCCAGGGGCAGGGTTGAGCATAGTGATTTGGGGGTACTTCAGATTTTTCAGTATGGCTGATCCAGGTACTGATAGGATACGGGGGATGGGCAGGAAGCAGGTGCAAATGGCATTAAAATTTGGACTTTATCCTGATGGTAATGAGGAGCCATTGACTGATGATATTTAATCGGGTAACTGCATCAAATTTGAGCTTCAAAGACAACTCTGGCTGCAATGTGAAGAATGGCTTGGAGAGGGGTGAGATTAGAAGCAGAAACACAGCAGACACAAGTGATCCAGGAGGGAGATGCTGATGAATGGTGGAAGAGCTGGAAAAGAGTAGAGATTTAAAGGAATTTTAGGAATTGGCACTAACAGTGCTTGGTGGTTGATGAAGAAGCTGGAGGAGTCAAGGGACCATACCTAGCTTGCTAATGGAATCTCATGCCCACCTTTGTTCTAGCACACATCAAATTGCATTTTAAATGTTTATTTTTTTAGGTGATAAAGCTAGTCATAATCAAAGCTACTCAAGGATTTACCTTTGTGTATATAGCGCCCAGTATAGGATCACAAAAAACGAGCTTGCAAGGCAAATTAATTTATGGGATTTGATTAACTAGAGAGTTCTGTGGATATGGTTAACAAGAAGCGACCTCTGAGCAGAACGAACATGTGGTGGTGTTTCCTGTCAAGCTATGGCCTCATAGCAGAGCCTGGCTGCTTCTCAGCTCCACAGTTCTTTATAGGCTTTGAAAGCAGGCCCAGGGGAATGAGCAGAGGGCACGTCAGGCCTTGGCCGTGAACCAGGGTGCTTTTCAAGGCTGAAGTCAGAACTGCTTGGTGTTTGGCTTTGAGTTTTTGTACCATTCATACCATTGTGTGTGGCCTTGTATTTAAAGTATAGAATGTGGGGTGGGTTGGGAGGAGGGAGACAGGAGAGGCAACACTATTGCAAAAATTACCTTTCCTGTAAATTCTGACTTGGCTGATTGAGTCTTTTATGCTGTGTTTTATGCCACAGGAAGGAGGAGGATTTAGGAAGCAGAGAAAAAAGAAATGCACCCTGCAGGGAAATGCTTTAGCAGGCAAAAGGACTTAAGGATTAGCTGATATGTCCTCTTTCAGACAAAGTAGCTTTTGGTAAGTGAGTTACAGAATTGTGAGTGACAGGAGTAACAAAGGGAAGCTGACTGTCCACTGTGAGTGTGTATGAAAGAGGGCACATGTCAGGAATAAGAAATTGACCTTACATTTTAGAAAGGCAGCATCAGAACATATAAGCACAGTTTATTGTTCCCACCCTCTCTCTGTGTTACGGAGAAAGAGCTTCAGGTTGCCTTATCTCTCATCTGACATGCCTTGACGTGAGATTGTCAAAGCCATGGGCAGCTTGTCAGTGTAGCTAGCCTATCCTTCATCATTCATTGTCCGAGCATTGTTGTTGTCCTTTTTTGACTAAAGGTTTTTATTAGGAAATTACTTGCTCTGAACTGCCTTACGGGTCATGGTGGTTCTGAGCATTTACTGAAAGACATGAATACGTGAGACCATAATGCTTTACATTTACACAGCTTCTACAAATCAGATTTTGTTATCTCCCTCTTCCAAGCCTCTGAGACACTGTATAATTTTCAGGGCAGTGTTCACGTTCTCTTTAATATTTTAGTGCCTCACGGTGTATCTTATTAGCCCACTAAACCAAGCTCTGCGAGGACCATGATGTTTTCATGTTTCTTCCTAGTTCTGTGACTGTATTTCTCAGTGGAAGATTAGAAAGGCGTAGAGTTATCAGTAAGTTATAGACAGCCTAGGAAAGAGTGACAAACTTTGGCAGCAATGGCTTAGCACAAAATAGCAGTAATTTCAGTCATAATTCCTGTATAAAACAGTCTAGTTTAGGTTATTTAAAATACAGGTCAAGGACACTTTTCATGGGAAAGTGAGCCTTGCAGAGAAGAATCTTAAAACACAAGAAAAACAGGTACACTTCAGAAGGAAGAAGGTAGCTGAACACTATGCACAGAGAGAAGATGTGTTTGGAAGGAACTGAAGGTTGAAACAATTAAATAAAGGGTAAAGAAAAACCAAATTGGATGGGAAACGTAAGCTTTAGTAGGAAGGAGGTAAATTAAAGAATTGAAACAAGGTAGGTTTTTTTTTTGTTTGTTTGTTTTTTTAAAGCAATACTTTAGGAGTTATACAATGCAGAATGTACACAAGCTCTCTGAGCTCCTTGCAAGTGGGGACTGAATCCTGTCCATTTTTGTGTTCTGCATCTAGTGCTGTGTCTTGGCCTACAGGAAGTGTTGTGTGCAAATAGTGGGAAGAGGAAGTTCTCATTTTTTGGAGTAAGGGTTTGAGAGCTGAGGGATGAGATTGCTGGTGGTGATAAATGTTGTCTGGAATGTGGAGGATTTTGTGTTTCAATATTGATATTGAAAGATAAAGTTGGATGTATTTAGAGGCTTACATTTTTCTTGTGTGTATGTAACAACCAAGAACGTTAGTATTATATTGAAGTCATCTGCGATGTGGTATTTGTTTGGTTTTAAGAGATCAGGCTACATGTGGCAGTTGAATGCTTTCCAAGAATGGTATGAAGCCTTCTTTGCGGCCTCTCCTGGAGCAGAGCCAGGTCATAGAGCTCTGTCTAACAGTGGCTGTCAGCAACAAATGTCCATGTTCAAAATATCTAGGGACTCAAGATTAGCGAGAAAGAAATGTATAGTATGCTGCTGAGCAGAGAGAGGGGAATGGCTTTTTCTTGTCTTTTAGCATTGGATAGGTATGTATTGTCTATATATGAATTTAAACAAATTGATTATATGTGTAATTTACTACCAACATAATTTTATTTACTGGTGTGTTCTTATTGAGAGATATAATGGGGTGTGAGTTGTCAAATACCCTTCAGATTTTGGTAGACCTTAGAAAAATATACTTCACTAAGCTGCATTTATCTAATTTTTCTATAAGCAATTGAGGTTTTACAGGGGCATCCCTTTGGAAACCAGGGTATTATGAGTTTAAAAATTTATGGGTATGTGACTATTTCATATTTAGGTTCTAGTGTTAATGAAAATGCATTGTAATTTGTTGTTTCTATCTTCAGGCATGTCACACATCTAAAAATGTTAGTTTTTTTAATGATATGTTTGTCTCAAATAAAACATCTCTATTCATGCATGCAGCAAACTGACCTCTAAGTCAATTTGGTCATTTTTCATTAAGTAGGACTTTGGGATAGATAAAATAGAGGCAGAGGAGGGTTACAGGTCTCTTCCTTCTCAATTGTGTTTCCAAATATGAAAGCCTGCCCATACCAAATTTTGCTATATAGACAGACACTTAATTGCAGTAGGCAGGAAACACTCACTGAGCCTTTCCTCTGAACTTTTAGGTCCCCTGACAATACCTTACATGAAAGGTTACCGTGAAGCAAATGAGACATTTCTAGGAACAGGATTCCACTAACCTAGTCAGGATCAGGTGAGAGAAAACTCCAAGCCAGTGACTGCACGCAGGATTGTAACAGAATGGAACTGTGGGTGCCATCACACAGGTCGGGGTTGAGTTCATCAGATTCCCATGTCCTGTGTGAGCTCGGATGGAGTGCTCATACGCTACTTCTAGCCAGTCCACCCATCTTAACCACCACTTTACTAATTTGCAAAGCCTTTAGTGTTTAAAGAGATGAAGGGTTAGAAGTTGCCGCCCCTAGAGTGATGCCTTTGATAAGCGTCTTTCAAATGCTAGCAAACACTCATACAGGAGTGTGTATTCCTGGTGAGGGTGGATCAGGGCACCTAGCGCATAAATGAAAATTTACACGCCCATCCCTATCCCATCGTCTATGCTAGACTACTTTAAAGTAAATCATGTTTCACAGAACTCTTCTTTACTAGAAAGTAATTCCTCATTTGGGGAGGCTTCCTTTGTGGCACTCCACCTGGTTTCTCCTTCCTTTGTTCACTCTCGTCAGGCCCCTGGCTTGCCTGTGTACCCAGGTTCTTGTTTTCCCCCAAAGCATCTTCTTTCCTTTCACCTCAGCAAATTCCACCTTCAAATTCCTTGCCCCACGTACACTTGCTGATTCCCAACCCCTTTCTGAATTCCAGCTGCAGTGAGTCTGGGACACATTCATCAGATACGCTTGCTCATGTGGAATGTGGTTTTTATGTGTGTGTTGGGGGGGCGGGTGTTAGTCTTGTATTGCTTGTATTTCTGACTAAAATATAAGTTTTAAGATAAGGGCCTCATAAACATTTTCTAAATTACACCCATCATAAATATTGAATAAATATTTAAGAGGGAGAATTGGGGAGGAGGATGGGAAAATATGGGGAGATTATAGAAAGGTATATATAGATGCTTCTAATTCCTGGTCAGAGTCACTTGTCTGAAAAAAAATATCCCATTGTACTGTTGAGGACTTAAAGCTTCACTCTTTCCAGTCGCAGCTTTGTCACCACATTCCCTGCCCTAATTTATCCCTCTGTTAATGCCACAATATGTGCTACAGGAGCCTAACGAATGTACAAGAGTAGATCAAGTTGCAGTGGCTACAATAAAAAGGGAAAAACAGCACTCAACCATATGTCCTTTAGGTCAGGTGGAGACTGTATCTTATAAATCTTATCACTGGCGACAGAGATGGCTATAACCATGGACACTATTTTATATGCCAAAATGGAATAACACTTTAGACACATCCATTTATATATTAAATACAAGCATTATCCATTCCTTTTTCCTCCTGAATTTGGGTTTCTTTTTTGGAAGAGTAAGTAAGATGAATGTGACAGGAGCCTGGCCAAAGTGTGGTGTCCCAGGGAGTAGAGGATTCCCCGTAAGAATGGCCATAGAAGGAAGGGGTAAAAAGGGTCATTCGACTCCAGGAGTTACAGTCTAAAATTTGGAAACAGCTGCTTTCCTGTTCTGAGTGCAGAGGTATCGGTGAATGAGGAAAAAAAAAATCCTTGCTTTTGCTTGACAACTTAATGTAAAACACCTTCCCAAAAGAAATATCTATACTAAGTCTTTAAAATAAAATTATTGCAGCCATAAAGGTAGTCACATCCCCAAAGCCTAAAGGAAATCAGGATAGGTCTAAAATAAAGCGTATACATTCTGTCATCTTTCTATTTCCTTTGTAGTCTTTATGGGATCTGTTCAGAGACACCCCGTGGAATTGCCTCAGGCACAGTCTGATCTTCTGTTCTGTTGCTTAGGCAGAGCATGACTGATTGGAGAGCCATTGATAGATGACAATTGGGAGCAATAACATTTGGGAAATGAAAATAATTTTTGAAGCTCTACTTCTGAGGCATTTCAATAAGTCTGTTTTTTTTATGACTTTAGGTAAACATGCCAAGTGTTCCCTAAAATCAGAATGAGTTTTGTATGTGTGAATTAATGAATTGCTTAGACAGTGAATCTTGGAATATAAGAACCTGTTGGGAAAACCCAGACCCTTGGTACAGAATATAACCTTGTTCTGTTCGATATACAGCTTCTATAAAAATCCTGTCTGAGAGAGGTGATATTTAGGGAAGGTAATTTAGAAGGCAGTCTGTACCAATCCACTTCTTAAAGTATTTTAGGATCTGTCCTTGGATGAAATTAGACCAGTCTAGGGTATTGACATGTACTGCATCCCTCACCCCCTCACAGGGTTGCTTCAGGATCTGACCGCAGTATTAGGCCTCTGAATTTTAGAGTGAGTTATATACAAGGGCATTAAGAAATCCTTGTCTGCGTTTTTTTGGCCATGTTATTGAGGGCCTTGCCTTTGGGTGATGTAGTGGGAACCTCTGTAATTCCTCAGGTGTGAGATGTCTCTCTGAAGAACCAAGTCTTTTAAGAAATGGAGGTGTTTTTACTTTTTACGTAATACTTCTGTTAGCTAAATTTCCTGTTATAGCCTCTTCGCCTTAGTTTCTAGCACACTTAAAAGCTTAGTATTATGTTCTTGGATCATGGCAACTATATTGTCCCTTATGGATAGAAAACTTGCATTTTTCAGTTTCTTCACCTTGCATTTTGGCTGAGAATGAAAATCTTATCCCAGCTCAAAGGGCCCGGTTGAAGAAAGTTGCTAACATCATTATCCAAGGATTGGGTCCTTCATATATTTTTTAATATACAGTACAGCAGTCTGAGGCAGGTAAGAGCTGTCCAAGAGGTTAGCTATAAATAGCTTATGGGTGTTCTTTTTTTAAAAAAAGTTTTATTTATTTATTTATCCCCCACCTCATTATTTTTGCACTCGCTGTCTGCTCTCTGTGTGTTCTTCTGTGTCTGCTTGTCTTCTCTTTAGGTGGCACTGGGAACCAATCCTAGAACCTTCCGGAGTGGGAAAGAGGCGTTTAATCTCTTGCGCCACCTCAGCTTCCTGGTCTGCTGCGCCTCTTATTGTCTCTCCTCTGTGTCTCTTTTTGTTTTGTCATCTTGCTGCACCAGCTCTCCGCACAGGCCAGCTTGCCTTCACCAGGGGGCCCCGGGAATTGAACCCTGGACCTCCTTTATGGTAGATGGGAGCCCAATTGCTTGAGCCTCATCCTCTTCCCTGGGTGTTTTTAAAGGATGGTGGTTTTCCTTCTGCATAAGATTACTGAACTTTGTCAAAAGGAGTTATTCTTGTCCACTGGAGGAATGGACAGATAGATGCAAAGGTCCTTCTGATAAAGTTTTCTTTTTTCAGAAGAAAGCTCGAGGCCAACTCACTTTGGCCACATCTCCACTTCATTCAGATGCGCTCATTTGACCACAGGGAGCAGGTCAACTGGAAAGGCAGAATGGAGAATGTTTCAAATACCATGCAATTGGTTGGCTTAAACAATGGGAATTTAATGGCTCATGGTTTTGAGGCTAAGAAGTCCAAATCAAGGCCTCATCAAGGTGATGCTTTCTTCCCAAAGACTGGCACCGGTGATCCTTGGTCCTGGGCTCCTGTCCTAGCCTACCCTGGAGAGCTCCAGGTTCCCTTGACGTTCAGCTTCTTGCTTCGCCTGCCTTTTCTCTCTCTCTCTGTCTGAATTTCATTCTGCTTATAAAGGACTTCAGTGATAGGAATAAGACCCTTCCTGACTGAGGTGGGCCACACCTAAACAAAGTAACCTCATCGAAAAGTCCTGCTTACAACAGGTTTACACCCACAGGAATGGATTAGGTTTAAAAGCACGTTTTTCAGGGGTACACACAGTTCCACATGGCCACAGAGAGGAAGTTGAAATCCTAGTACAAAATGGAAAGTGTGGGATTATCTATACTAGCTTGGCTAAGCAAATATTACCTATGAGTAAGCATTTGGCCAATAAATTCTCTCCTTCAAATAAAAAGGTGATGGAAATATCTCAGGCTCCACCTCTGCTCTTGAGAACAGGTCCCTCATTCAACAAGCTGCTCTACTGTGGCCTCTAGGGAAAGGATTTTTTATTTTGGTAACAAAGGCCATTGTGTTGAGGTTTATTTTATAAATGTTTCTTTTAAGCTGTCACTACTAGCTAGCATCACAGTGGACTATAGATATGCCTCATTTCGCCCGGTAGGTAGAAGCCTGATAAGTTGTGTGGGTATAACTTTGGTAAATGAGCTCATATTTTAAGTGTCCTAGGAAAAGCCTCTATTCAAGGGAGTCCTGCTGGGAATCATTTTGTGAAGTGCTATGATCACAGTAGGCACTGGATAACTACATGAATAGACATATAAAATGAAGGATGCTTTTGCAAGAACAACCTTTTCATTAGAGCCACTCTCTGCAATTCAGTTCCTCAAGAAACGCTGTCCACCCTAGGATGGGTGCCGCTGGACCTTGCTCCCAAAAAAGCCCGTGTACGTCTCGATCATTGCACTATATTCATGTTAATTTTTTAAAGACACTGATACTTATTAGATGTTTACTATGAACCAGGTCCTGCATCTGTTATCTCATTTAATTCTTGTGACAATCCCATGAGATGAAGAAGCTGTGGTTTAAAAAGGCTAAATGACTTGCCCACAGGTATACAACTAGTAAGCAGAGGAGTCTGGTCTCAAACCCGAGTCTGTCTGATTCCAAAGGCCTTGCTAATGACCCCTGAATTCATGTCTTTGCAACCTCTGTGTGTGTCCACTGACTGCCAGCTCCCTGAAAGCCTGACCTCTTTGTAATGCATATTTGTCGCCTTGGTTCCAGCTATAGTGCCTGGTGTCTAATAGTCTCTTAGTAAGTATTGAATGGATGAACTGAGAAGGGAGGGTGAGAATTGTGGTAAGAAGACCTGGATCCTGCTTTAGTTCTGTCACTAGATAAATCCTTTAACCTCTCTAGAGCTCCACATAAACTGGTAGTAATAGCCCCTCCCCTGCCTACTTCACAGAGCTGTTAGGAGGATCAAATGAGGGAGAACTTATGAAAACCATAAGGAGCTATGTAAATGTTAAGAATGTCTGGAGTGGATGGGGCTCGAGCAGTTGGGCGCCTGCCTCTACATGGGAGGACCCTGATACAGTTCTGGTACCTCCTGGGAAAAAAACAAAACAAGCAAAACAAGCGAGTAAACCAACTCAGGAAAGCTGATGTGGCCCAGTGGTTGAGCACCAGCCTCTGACATACGATGTCCTGGATTCAATTTTCAGCCCCCAGTACTGGAAAAGAAAAAAAAAAGAATGATTCATAAAAGAATTACTTTATTTACCAATTTTGTAAGTTCAAAATGGGTCAGGACTAGATTCCTTCAGAGTACCTGAAATATTTAAATGTTTGGAAAAGAATTTGTCTTAGGAAAGGATAGAAGAACAAAGACTTTTATCAAACCCAGGACGAGAAAATACTCTGAAATAATTTTAAGTTCTTATGGGGTATATACACATACGGGCAAATAGGTGAACAATAGGCCTTCCAGTTAGGTGGAAAAAAGCATCCCCAGACTAGCGTAGTGGTTACCAGGTGGGGAGTTTGGGGACCTTGGGTGCTACCTTTCCTGGGCAAGCACCATCACCTTGTTGCCAGGCCTCAGTTTCCCTATCTGTAAAGCAAAGTATTTAGACTGTATGATGCCAAGCTATAGTGACCTGTCAGCCTAAACTTGGGCATTTGGGGGAGTCCTGCAGAATTGATTTGTCTGGTTGTATAGCTGTCACTGCCCACTCAAGACATTAACACACACTCTTCCCTGCCAGCTATAGGTCTTTCATCATGCTGGCCAAGGCCTGGGCAGAGCATCCCAGGCTGAAATAGCAGGACAGGACTCCAGCCTTGTGGTGTGCCTTCAGGTGTGTTATAGAACTGTTCTGGATTGCGAAGCTAGTCTGTATACTACGTCAAACTTAGATTCCTTATTCAGTAGTCTTATTTGGGAGAATTGTCCATTTACCCATCATCCCTAACCCATTGATTTGAAACTGTTAGATTTCCCTTATTTAAAGCACATAAGATTTCTTATGTATTTTTTCTTCATTAGAGAGATTGTGCATTCACAGAACAATCATATATAAAATACAGGATTCCCACATACCATCCTATCATTAATACCTTGCATTGGTGTGAAATATTTGTTACAACTGATGATAGCTTATTTTTATAATTGAACTATTTACTATCCATGGTTTAATTTAGGATTCACTGTATAGTATAGTTCCATGGATTTTTATAAAAATGTTTATTCTGTTTTATTAAAATGTTATTTTGTTACCATATATACACTCTAACATATATATTTCAGTGCTATTAATTATGCTCATAATATTGTGCTACCATCACCGCCATCCATTACCAAAACATTTCCATCATTCCAAATAGGAACCCTGTACATTTTGAGCCTTAACTTCCCATTCCCTTTCTTCACCTCATCCCCTGGTAACCTATATTCTAGATTCTGACTCCATGAGTTTGCTTATTCTAATTATTTAAAATAATTATATGTGAGATCATACAATATTTGTCCTTTTCTGCTGGCTTATTTCACTCAACATTATGTCTTCATGGTTCATTCATGTTGTCACATGTATCAAAACTTCATTCTTTTTATGGCTGAATAATATCCCATTGTATGTATATACCACATATTATTCAGCCATTCATCGGGTGATGGACATTTGGGTTGCTCCCATCTTTTGGAAATTGTGAATAATGCCGCTATAACTGTCGGCCCAGCTTTCAGTTCTTTACTCCCAAGTATTTGGACTGCTAGGTCATATAGTAGTTCTTTACTTAGAACCATCAAACTGTCTTCCACAGCAGCTGCACCAATTTATATTCTCACCAGCATCCTTTCTAATATGTGTTATTTTCCATTTTTTAAAAATAGCAGCCTTTCTAGTGGGTATGAAATGGTGTCACATTGGTTTTGATTTGCTTTTCCCTGATGGCTAATGATGTTGAGCATCTTTTCATGTGCTTTCTGGCTATTTGTATATCTTATTTGGAGAGATATCTATTCAAGTCTTTTACCCATTTTTAAATTGGATTGTCTTTTTGTTAAGTTGAAGGATTTTTTTATATATTCTGGATATTAAACCTTTATCAGATGTGTGGTTTCCAAATATTTTCTCTCATTGTGTATGTTGTAATTTTACATTCATGATAAAGTCTTTTGAGGCACAAAAAATTTTTAATTTTGAGGAGGTCCCATTTAGTCTTCCTTTTGTTGCTTTAAAATTGTCGATGCAATTTAAAAACATTCTTTAAGACTTTCAACCTTAGAACTATTAATACTTGTCAGAACTCATGGCCTTTGAATAGAAAGTCCCTATAAGACCGATAGGAATATGCTCTCTGATAGTATCTTAAGCTGTGCTTACTTTCCAGAGCATTGTTTGAGCTTCATGTTGACACTGGCAGATACACAGGAGCAAGTATGATTACATACATTTTACTATTGAGGCAGCTGAGCTAGAAGAGGAAGGGAGATGCACAAGGAACATGGCAGAGTTGGGGCTCAGTCTTTGTTTTCTCAATCTTGGTCAGTTCACATCTGTGATTCAAAGCCACTTGTACGTACCTGACCCCACAGGGACCAAGTTGGCCCTATAAAGTAAGCACACAGGTCAGGCAATACTCTTGTTATAGCTGAGGAAATTGAGACTCAGAAGTTAAACTCTTTGCCCGTGGGCCTGTAGCTTTAATTATTCTAGATCTCAAACCCACATCCCCTGTTAGATCCGGCTGTTTTCACTGTGTTGGTTTCATCCCAATCCTTCCTGTAAAAGCTGCAGGCAGTGTCCTCACCTTGCCAACATAAAACACATCATGTTTTAGGAACTTATCAAAGAAAATTCCAATCAGCGGTCAGGAGAAGGGAAGGAGGAAAAGACTAAAACTTGCATTTGAGTTGCTTGCCTCCTTTACCGTAAGCTGGAAGCGACATTTGGCAATGGAATTCTCTGCTGTTTTGTCTGTAAAACCTGAAACCAGCTTTGATTCAGCCCTGTCCTGTGTTGAATTTAGGGGAGAGTTACTGGATGGGTCCATTTCTCATTCTAGGTATTTGGATATCTTCTTTATTAGTATATGTTTGCATTTATCATTAGTGGCATGTAAATGTAAGACTATAAAATGCATTCAATTTGGCTTTACAAATTAATCCACCATGAACTTGTGGTCTAATAGCCAACAAATGGTTGGAAACTGATTAGAATTACCCTCCCCTCTGATAATTAGAATTTTGGGACCATGAACAACTTTGGAATGACCCTCCCCTTCCTTAATTTTTCCTTAGGCTTCTTGTCAGCCATGTTTTCCCCTCATGCTTTTCTGCCTGGAAGCCATAGCTGTGCAGCCCACAGCCTCCTCTCTTACTCCCCTAGTATTTCTCCTCTATGATGTTCTCTGGCAGCTCCTCGGATCTGCCCAACTAGTTTGAACAGAGTCATAAAACGTGAGCATCAAGTATTTTAATATTAAAAGTACATGTTTTAGGGGAGCAGATGTAGCTCAGGCAGTTGGGCACCTGCCTCTCACATGGGATATCCTGGGTTCGGTTCCCAGTGCCTCCTAAAGAAGACAACAAGCAAAAAACCCAAGCAAGATAGCAAG
>JAQZBX010053116.1:0-18965 GCA_029593785.1 Cabassous unicinctus | reverse complement strand
TTAAAAAAACAAAAAAAAAAAACAAGAGTGCTTTGGAAACCTGGGGAGAGCACAAGCGTACGACAGACGGGCAGCTGCAGAAGACAGCAGCTCGCCCTTGCTCTTGCCAGGTTTACATTCACAGGCAAAATGCTCTGAGTTCACGCAAACATGGGGCGCAACCCAAAGCCGTTCCATTGACATTCTTTGACAAGACGCTGTTGTGAGCAGTAAATTGGTGAGAGTGTTTTTGCTTGCCTGGATGTCAAAATATCACTGCTGGTAGCATACTTGTTTAGCATGCTTTTGGATAAAAAGTTAATGTACTGAAAAAAAAAATGTGGTTCGACAGACCTTAACGTTGGAAAGCTAAGCCAGCAGCCATCATACGAGGAAAATGTGTGCTGTCGCTCTTTTCTTAACTGTGCTTCCTTCAGGGATCCTAATCTCCTCTCAGGCTAGTGATGCTTCAGGCGGCGGGAAGGAAGGTAATGCTCGCAGAAAGCAAAAAGGGACCAGGCCTTTGCCACTTTTCAAAATATTACCAACCTAATGCTTAGCGGCTTCTCGGGGGATGGAGTTAAATAGACCTCTGAATTACTCATACACGCAGCAACATGGCTGAGTCCCCAGAGCCTCCTGCGTGAAAGGCCTGGGCAGAACAGAATAGCTGCGGCGTGGCTCCGCTTACAGGCAGTCCAGAGCAGGCAAGTCAGTCCGTGGAGGCAGAAATCAGAACAGGTCACCCGAGGGCCGGGGAGGAGAACTGACAGGAGAGGAGCATGAAGAAACGTTCTGGAATGAATGAAACAATGTTTATATCTTGTTCGGGTGGTGGTCGCATGGGTGTATGCAGTTGTCAGAATTTATCAAACCGAACAGCTAAGATCTGTGCATTTTGTTGTATATTTAAAAAGTTTAACATAAAGGAAAAAAGGACCCAATGGCACTTTATATTAAATTGTTATTAAATGTGTGCCTTAATAACCTTTATAGGCTTTGGTCCTGAATTCCAGTTCCACAGCTTCCTTGGACAAGTGAGCTGACCCTGCTTAGCTTCAGAGCTCTTAGCTCTAAATTGCGATGAAAAGGGTACTTAGCTCCTAAGGTGACGTGAACACTGAATGAGCTAACCCCACAAATGTCTCCGTAAGTGATGGACGAGTACTAATGCTCCTCTCCTCTGAAAGGAGAGTAAGGTTAAGTGCAACCCTGACGTCCCCTGCACTTCGTGCTGTCACCATCCTGCATGTGCATGCCACACCTGCCCCAGTCTGCGTAGACATGCCGAGGTCTCCCTGACATGCTGGCCTGCCTGTTCCATCAGCCCAAGTCTCCTGAACATCGTCAGTGATTTCCCAGCAGGTGCCTCTGCCTGCAGGGTGTGCTGCCTAAAATCCAGCCATGCCCAGTCAAATTTTCCTTCTGGCACGCAGGGTTCTTTGCATTCACTCTTGCCAGGAGTCTGTGTTGCTCCAGGCCAGCCTGCATCCCTGTTCCTACCAGCCCCCTTACCTGAAATAGACTTTGTAGCAGTTTGATACTTTTGATGAATTCCAAAAAGAAATACTGGATTATGTTTGTAGACTGGTTTTTCCCTCTGGGTGTATTAGAGCGTATTGGATCCAGAGGTTTTGCTTTTACTTGATTAAATAATGAATGATTAAAGCTTTGATTGGGCCACGTCAGTAGCGGGTAGGGACTCACAGAGAAACTGCACCACAGAGAAGGGAGGTTGGAGTCTTGAGCTGGAGCCCAGGGAAGTGAGCACACAGAGGAGCTTGGTCGTGAGGAAAGAGAAGGCCCCGCGAAGAGAAACAAGCTGTTCGCCTGATAGTCTTCAGCTGGCCTTGTGGGGCTAGCAGAGCAGCTGGGCCCGGAGAGGAACGAGCTCTGGGAAGAGAGGAACCCGGGAAGCCTGAACCCTTGCAGATGTCGGCAGCCATCTTGCTCCAACAAGTGGCAACTGACTTGGGTGAGGGAAGTAACATGCTTTATGGCCTGGTAACTAAGTTTCTACCCCAAATAAATACCCTTTATAAAAGCCAACTGATTTCTGGTATTTTGCATCAGCACCCCTTTGGCTGACTAACACAGACTTCCACATCACCTATGTTTCAAGGGCCTGGGGAACCTTCCCTGACCTTCAGCTTGCAGTGCTTCCTCCCTCTTCTGAACACTCCAGCTTTTTATTTAATTCAACTTTTCTTGGTTTCAAATATATAAAGCTTCTTTCTGATAGGTGTTTTTGACAAGTGTTATTTTCTTATAGTAAAGTATATGTTCCAAGAGGGAAAAGATTTTTTTGGTTTTTTTTTTTTGCTCATTGTTTGTTTTCTTTAGGAGGCACCGGGAATCGAACCCAGGACCTCCCATGTGGGAGGCAGGTGCTCAATAGCTCGAGCCACATCTGCTCCCCAAAGGAAAAGATTTTATACATTGCTGTATTCCCCTCATGTTATGTACACAGGAAGTCCTCAGGAAATATCTGGTGAACACTCATATTCTGAAAATTTCAAAGCCATAGATCCTCACAGCAAATTGTTAAGCCTCCAAAAGCAGATATTGAAGCATCTACTTGTGATAAACGAGGAAACTAGAGCACAGAGAGGGGCAGAGTGTGTAAAGTCACACATCCTGCATGGGGCCCAGCCTAGGCCTTCTCATTTTCTGATTTCTCCACATCATCCAGGCCTGATGTGGGACATTGCCCACAGGCTGGGACATTGCTCCGGTGCTCAGTGTTATTTCAGAGTGCAGAAAGTAGCACTGAGTTTAATGGCATCTAAAAAATATTCTGAAAAAAGAGGATGGTTCACTTCCATTGATGGTAGTAGTTAACTTATTACAATTATTTTTAAAAATGTTTAATAATTCTTGATGTGGGGTTCTGACAAAGTTAGGGATGAGGCCAAAAAGATTCTCAAGAACTCCAGTGAAGGCACAGCACACTAGTTATAGTGAAGGAGATCTGAGAAGGCTTCTTTAGGCCAGTGGTGTTTGCCCCTGGGGGCAGCATCCTCAGGTTAAACAAACCAAGGCAGGAGCAACATGGAAACACCTGTCAGATCCTTTGCTTGAGCCACCTGTGTCCTCCAGTCATGGACAAAAGGCCAAAGGGTGAAAGGACAATTGGCAGCTTGGGGTGTCCCCAAACTCTAGACACCTCCCTACTTCCTCCAGTTATTTCTACCTCCATATCCTTTTGTCCCATTTTCCTAGGGCAATGCAAGTGATAGGTTTTGTCAGTGTTCTGTAAACTTCAGTCATTTTTTCAAACCAGCTTTGTGATTGTTCTCATAAATTTTATGTCACATACTATTATTTACTTGCTATTTGCACTTATTTTTTAAATACTTCATACCACACTGTATTACATGGTATAAAGAAGGTAATGGGAAACATAACATATAAATCTAAACACAAATAACATAATAAACAAATACATAACTATTAAAATAAATGTTTGTCAATGCACCACCTCAGATAACTTTCCTATCCCCTCTGACTGAAAACACCGTTTGGAAAACACATACTACATTTAAACTTGATGGGGAGCGTGGAGGTGGCTCAAGTCATTGGGCACCTCCCTCCCACATGGGAGTAACCGGCTTCGGTTCCCCTTGCCTCCTAAAAAGAAGACGAGCAAACAAGGTGGGCAGGGAGAGAGAGAAAAAAAAAAATCTTGTTGGGGCTGGGACAATTTCTAGAAATAACACTTAAAACCAAGAAGCACGCTCAGAATGAGGATTTCAGGGACTTTGACGGGCTGGTGGCAGAGAAGGGCTGGGGTCTGTTGGGGGTTAGGAAGGGTGCAAGTTCTGATAACCAGGCACCAGCACGGTACCACAGAGCAAAGGGTCAGGGAGCGACCTGATAAGCCACATTTTATAGACGAGACCAGTGAGCCCGAGAGGTGAGGGCCACTCAGCTCCGGGGCTCAGGCTGGAACAGGCTCCCCTGACTTTCCACCCCACTGCAATTTAGTTAGCCCCTTGGTACTCTCACGCCTCCAACGTCCAGGCTAGAGCCCGTTTCTTTGCATCCTGCAATAGATTAAAAATGAGGTTTGCACCGAATCTGGGCTGTGTCTTGGAGGTGGTAAGGACACACCAGGCTTTTGTGTGCTATTGTTGATCATGCATCTTTATGAGCTAGTTTTGGTTTATTATCATCAAAAGAGTAGACTTTGGGTTAAGACAGTTCTCTTAATGGTCCTGAACTGTCTGCAAAAGAATTCTGTGTTGTTTTGCTGGTACCCTTTTTTTTTTTTTAATGTGGTACTTCCACATGGTTAAAAATCCACACATTACTAAAACTATATGGTAAAAAGTTTTAATCCCAGTACTAACTTCTAATCTCACAAGGCCCTTCCCTAGAGTCAATTGCTGTGACTCTTACTTGCGTAACTTTCTTGAGATTTAAGGGTGGAGTCGTAGTTTAAATGAAAGCACCAATGAGATACCTGAAACAAATTTCATCATAACTACATAAAGATGTGAAAACCCCTCAGTCTCCACTGATGCAGTGTTTCTGCTCTGGCCCCATTTAACTCATTTTCTTTTGTTTCTCTTTCTCTTTTAATTAACATTTCTAGGTTGAGAATGCAGGGTAGGGATATGGTAGGCAGCTTCAGCCTCTACCATTTTCTCATAAAGAAGATTCTGCCTGGCACATATTAGGGGACCAATAAATTTTTGCAGAATGATAGCTTGGGAAGGGAAAGAAGGTGGAAAATAACACTTATTTGGCAACTACTATTTGCTAGGCACTTTATAAATGTAAATTCATAAGGGGTGAGGGAGGTCACGTAAGTTGCCTAAAACCCTGGTTTGTGTGATTCCAATGCTCTCTCTTTTTTTAATGGTCCTGGACCCGGGATTGAACCCCGGCCCTTCTATGTGGAAAGCCAGTGCCCAACCACTGAGCCACATCAGCTCTCCTAAGTTGGTTTTTTCATTTGTTTGTTTGTTGTTTTTTTTGTTTTTAGGAGGCACCGGGGATCGAACCCAGTACCTCCCATTTGGGAAGCAGGTGCTCCACTGCCTCGCTCCCCAAGCCCATGCTCTCTTGACTGTCCTTTCTTCTGGGCTGGGGAGCTTTTGGATGTTCCTGTGACGAGAGATGGCGGAGGCCAGAAAATCAGCGATGGCATGGGATGTGGGATTCCAACCTGAGAGGGTAAACGGCATCGATGCGATGAAGTCTGGAGACTACTGTGACTTTATGAGGTCAGCTCTGTCAGGCCTTTTTTCTGAAGCCTGGCATTTCTCCCAGGGGGACACGTTTGGCCTAACGAGGGCAACGCAGGTGAACCCACAGGAAAGAAAAAAGAAAGTGATATTTTAATTTTACTCAGCCTGAAACACAAGGAATGCGCCTGCGATTCTGAATCATAAATGTATCAATGGCTCATTTTATGGAATAGAAATGTGTTCTCCCCAAATTGGCTGTGAAGTGAATAAACATTACTTTTCTACTGAATTGAGCTATAAAATGACTGGATATCTTCTCAGGGGGAATGAAAAAAAAAAAGCAAGCAAGCAAGCAAGCTGTACTGCTAGGCAGGGGAGAAGAGGCCACGGAGCTGACTGGCTGGCTTCTGATGGACAGAGGTGAGGTGGAGAGGACGCCATGCTTTCTGGGACCGATTTGTGTTGCCTTCCTCCAAACACCGCAAGCTGTAAGGATTGCTCTCATTTCCTCCCGCCTTGTTCCCATCGTTTTCTTTTTGAGGGACTATTAAGCCTAGTAAGCTGCAAGCAGTATTTTGTTTTGCTTGAGTATCCTTTAACACCAGTTGAACATTCCTTAGGTTCAAGGGTTTTGGTTGTATAACCCCAATAATTTCTTACTTCATCAATTCAGTAAGTTCACAATTATATATATCAAGTTTACTTGGACTGGCCACCCGTATATTGCATAATGCTTAAGTGCATGGGCTTTGCAGCTGCACAGACCTGGGCTTGAGATCCAGCTGTGCCACGTAGCAGCTACATGAGTTTGGATCTATTAAAGTCTCTGAGTCTCAGTTTCCACATCTATATGATAGGGATAATATACACACCTCATGGGATTACATAAAGGATCAAATTATATTAAATATAATTAATCCATGCCCTTGTTTTGAATATTTACTGTATCCATATTCAAAAGGGGTAGTAATAGTAATAGTTATGGTGATAAAGACGATGATAATACAGATTTTGTACCAGCAGATTACCTTTTTGTGTTTTAAACACAAAATGAACATAAGCCAAGAAAGGAGATAAAGAAGTCTTAAATGTTCTGCCACAGGAATTCATTTCTATTGTCCAAATGTATGCATTTTTCAGAGCTTTCTAGAATCTTAAGCCTTTTACATTAGTACGTCTAAAAGAATTTTTTCCCCAACTAGAAGAGCAAGATTTAAAAAAAAGAAAAAAAAAAAAAAGAAAAGAAATGCTACTATATGCTTGGGAACCTCAGCCTTCCTTCAGCGAATCCCATCACGATCCAAGAATGTACTGGCGAGGTGTCTTGTTACTTTGTTAATTAAAATGTGGGCAGAACTGTGGAGCATGTGCGCTGGCTTACGCGCACCTGCTGGCACACCTGAGTATCAACCAAGTCCATCTCACAAAGATCGGAGGGTCTGGAACCTTGAGAGGGCCTGAATCCTGACAACATTTCCCAACTGGGTGACGTTGGGCAAGTGACTTAGCTTTCCTGTGTGTTTCCTCATCTCTGACCTGGGGGGTGATGATGCTCTTTTACATGGCCTCCACTAGGGATGAGAGGAGGAAATGCATGTAAAGAACCTAACACGGAGCTAGCACATCGATGAGTTTTCTCTTCCCCCTTTCTTTTTCATAATTCAGATTACAGAATTCCCTCAATTTTCAATACTAGCAGAGAGAGAAAGTGGCACACAATAAACAAATTGTGGGGAGTAAAACCCTTTGTTCAGAATAGAAGGAGATCTGTTCTGGTTACAGTAACTTGGCTAACCATGTTGTCAACAGCTAAGCCTCAAACCATACAGTGAAACGCATTAATGCCAGACTGCCTGTTATTTAATCTGTAACCAGTTTTGGATCCTTCCCTGGATTTTGGACCCTCACTACCAGGCTCGATTTCAGGGCCCACCATTTTTCCAGTTCCTTAAAAATACCCTGATCTTGTTTTTCTCACTGCCGCCCATCACATGGTCCAGCGAAGCCCATTCTTGGTTGCCTGTCTGCCTTCTCCAGCCTGCGTCAGAGCAGTTGAATGCTGCTGGATAGTAAATCTCATTTCTAGCTTCAGCTTCATTTAACTCATGAGCACACACCTTGACGCGGGCACCCAAAATTGGACGGCAAGCCTACAACGTTTCTACAATTAAGTCACTCCCCCCTTTCTGAGATGACTAGTTCCTATTTTCTTCTTCTTTCTCAAATCTGCCACATTTCCTTGCAGCCTCCTAAAGGACGATCTGGCCCCATTCTTCACTGAGAAAAATAGAAGCTATCAGATGGCGACTCCTCTTTTTATGATCAAATCAATAAACCTTCCTGCAAAACATATCTGCACTAGCTTGCAGGATCCTTCCTGCTGTAACAGGGAAAGTGCCCCTTCCTCGCAAAAGTCTGTCTGTCCAGCCCACTCCATCTTAGCGTCTCCAACTTTAATGTGGATGTGAATCACCTCGGGATTCACAACCACATTAAACAAAAAAGCACTCTGCTTTATTTTTTTTTCAGTATTGGATATTTTATCCAGGGCTATTACTTCTCCCAGAGATCTTTATTTCTTCACGCAGCTTAGCTTTGCTGTCTATTGTCCTTTCCTTGTGGTGATGAACTCCCTCAGCTTTTGTTTATCTGGGAATGTCTTAATCGTTCCCTCATTTCTGAAAGATAGTTTTGCTGGACATGGAATTCTTGGTTGGCAATTTTTGCTTTCTGCACTTTTTTAAAATTAATATTTCAACTTAAAAAATAAAATAACAGACGAAGGACAGTTTAACAAATTATGGAAGCATTATTTTAAAAAATTCTGTCCAGGCACAATTATCTTAATACTAAAAACAAACTCGATTGTTTCTCCAGTGTTCAGAAAGATAAATAAATGAGCACAGATTGGTTAAATGACATGACCAAGGTCTCCTTATATTATTAAATTCATAATTAACTATTTTTAGAGCAGTTTTAGATTACAGAAAAGTTACATCAGAAGTATAGGGAGGGGGGAGTGGGTGTAGGTCAGTGATTGAGCACCTGCTTCCCATATACAAGGTCCCGGATTCAATCCCTGGTACCTCTTGAAAAAATAAAAGTATAGGGAATTCCCATATAACTCCCCCCACCCACATACACAGTTTCCCTTATTATTAACATCTTACATTAGTGTGGTACATTTGTTACAATTGATGAACCAAATTTAGGCATTGCTACTAATCAAGTTCTATAATTTATGGTTTACACTTTGTGCTGTACAGTTTTATAGGCTTTGCCAAGGTCTCCTTATTAATGAAGAGAAACAAGTGTTTGGTCATATTCACATCTCATAAAACTAAAAACCCTATTCTTTTTTTTTTTTTTACCTTTAGCTTTAATACAGTACCTTTGCCTTTGCTACAAAAATATTACAATATTACTGTTAACTATAGTCTACAAGTTACATTAGTTGTATTTTTCCCATATCATCATATTCTTAACACCCTGTAATAGAGGAACATTCTCATATTTGTATTTCTAGCCACAATGTCTGTAGATTATACTTTAGCTGTTTTTCAATTAACCTTAACCTCCCTAGACTTTTAGTATTCCTTCAGCACTTTAAATACGTCACCCCACAGCCTTCTCACTTCCATGGAGTCATATGAGAAACTGACACTTTAGTCTTATTGGGGCTCCCTTGTACGTGACATGCTGCTTCACCTTTACAGCTTTCAGAATCTTCTTTCTCTTTGGCATTTGACAGTTTGATTATAACTTGGCACACTGTGGGTCTATTTGGGTTTATCCCTTCTGGAGTTTGTTGAATGTCTTGGATGAGGATATTTATGTCTTTTCTTAAATTTGGGAAGTTTTCAGCCATAATTTCTTTGAATACATTCTTTGCTCCTTCCTTTCTTCTCCTTGTGGAACTCCCACAATGCACACACTGGTATGCTTGGTGGCTTCCCACAAGTTCCTCAGGCTCTGTCCATTTTCCTTCATTTTTTTTCCCTTTCTGCTCTTCAGACTGGATGATTTCAATAGTCTTATCCTCAAGTTCTCTGATTCTTTCTTATGCCAGCTCCAGTCTGTGTTAAACCTGTCTAGGGAATTTTACTTTTCTATAATTATGGTCTTCAGCTATTTGGTTCCTTTTCATAATTTCCATCTCTTTATTGATATTCTCTATGTGTTCATCTCTTGTTTTCCTGATTTCCTTTAGGTTTTTGTCCATGTTTTCCTTTAGCTCTTTGAGCATATTTAGGACCTTTTTTTTTTCTTTTTACAGGAAAACTCATAGTTTATTTGGGAAAATTCATATTTTATACAGGATGTACAAATTTGAGACAGGGCAATAAAAAACAATTATATAGCTGCAACACTAGTTTAGCTGCATTGTGGCTATTATGCTGTTCAGTCAGTTGTCCATTATATACAAATAGATTTTAATTGTGTCATTTACTGAGGGTCCAAAAGCACTCATCTAAAGGTAAAGGCGCTCAGGTTTAAGGTAGTTTCATAGCCCTAGGTACACACAACAATTACACACACTGTGAAAACCACAGGGCATGGAAACTTCCAGGAAGAAGGACGATTATGGAGGCAGAGGGATCACTTCTTTTCCCAAAAAGAATAGCTAGAGGACAGGTGAAGACTGTTTGGAGGGCTGCTGTGGGGCTCAGGACACCAAGGGAGGGTGAGACACCACCCAGAAGAGACAGGGGCGAAGGGAAGGAGTCTCAGCTGGCTGAAAAAGTCCGTGAGTAGAGCTGCAAAAGCAGCAAAGGGCGCCCTTCTCCCCACCTACAGAGCAAATAGCAGTCTGCGGACTGTAGCAGCTGTGGACTGCAGTGGCTACGGCTGAGGGGGTTGTCGGGTTCTGCTTCCCCAAGAAAGGGGAGAGAGAGGGACACAGCCTACAGCAAATTCAGATTTTGGCCAGTGAACTTGGTCTGCTGCATTGGAGGGATCACACACTTCCAGGCTGGGTAGGGCTGTGACAGTTTGCACTGAGAGCCTGCAGGGAGCTAAACACAATTTGCCTTCTTAAACACCCTTCTTACTGCCTGTGGTTGGTTGCTAAGGAGGCAGAGAGAAGGAGGCAGAGCCAAGGGTGGAGAACAGGCTCTGAGAAAGTTTGTTTGTGAAGCCTGACCAGCCCAAAGGCCATTGCTTCTGCACCACCCACCTGTCTGAGGAGTTACTCTGAATGCATCCCCTGTAGCAACTGGGGCCTGAGTTGAGCAGTCTGCGAAAGAATGTCATCTGCTGGCTAGACCAGAAAAGTGCATGAAAAAGGAAAAATAATAATAAATAAATAAAAGAGGCAAGCAGGTGCCTTTACTGGCCCCTCTCTCCAAGGCCCTTGGAAACTGGCCTGCACCTCATTACTGGGTCCTAAGCCCTGGTTCAAGCAGTTAAACGGGCAATCCTAAATATCTAGAACAAGGTGAACCAAAAGTTGAAGAACAGTGGTAGCACACAGCTACTTAATAGTAAATCCCTAGGCAAGAGAGAGAAACTGAACATCACAGTAAACTCAGCATCAGAACCAAATGCCTAGACATCAGCAAAAAAACTACAAGCCATACAAAGAAAAAGGAAGATATGACTCAGGCAAAGGAACAAATCAAAGCTCCAGGCAAGACACAGGACTTGAGACAGCTAATCAATGAGGTTCATACAAATTTCCTAAATCAAACCATGGAGTTGAAGGACAACATGGCTAAAGAAATAGAAGACATTAAAAAGACACTGACTGGGCACAAAGATAAATTTGAAACCTTGGACAGAAAAATAACAGAGCTATGGGAATAAAAGACAAAATATGTGAGATTAAAAATATAATAGATACACAACAGATTTGAAATCATGGAAGAAAGAATCAGTGACATAGAGTAAACAACTGAAATTGAAGATAGAGAACAGAGAGAGAAAAGAATGGAGAAAATTGAGCAGGGGCTCAGGGAGTTGAATAACATGAAGCACACCAACATACCTGTTATGGGAGTTCCAGAAAGAGATTAGAAGGGGAAAGGGACAGAGAGTATTTGAGGAAATAATGGTTGAAAATTTCCCAAGTCTCACGAAAGACATGAATATACGTGCCCAGGAAGCACAGTGTACTCCAATTAGAATAAACCCAAATAGACCTACCCCAAGATACATAATATGCAGAATGCCAAATGCCAAAGATAAAAATCATAGGGCATGAAATCCATTTCTGACCACAAACATCATTCTCACAGGATCAAGCATTGAGGCCTAAGGTAAGGTACCTGACTTTTCCTTTTAAAGCATACGTTTCATCTAACAGGACTGCTATTATTTTCATTGGACACTATCTGCTTATTTCAAACATGGTGCAAGTGCCAGAAATATTTTTGGCATCCCTTTTAGGGAGTGCCTGCAGGGTCTGCGTACTTTTCTGATTGCCCTGGATGATATGCATGTCTTCATCCAAATAGAATTTGATTTTTTAAAAAGAGAACAGGCAGTTATTTATAACCAAGTGACTCAAATTGGGATACTACCCTGGATCACCATAGAACATTAAGACCAATTTTCTTATACAGTTCATAAACTAGCATTTAAGAAAATGCCAAGGTATGAGAGACCTAGTGTATGAGTCCTAGTGTGATAAGTACAGATTTTCCTACAGTGATTGTGACAACTCTGAGATGCAACACTCACTTGAACGGTATATCTGAGTAGTATATTTCAGTTTTTAAAATCGTTTTTTTTATTGCTTCTTGCATGGACTTCAATATTCTTCAGTTTCAGTCTCTTTTGCTTTCTTATGGCTTGCCCAATTAAAGCTGTTGCAGGCAGGGACCCAGTGACCATCATGAAGCCTAGTTTACAGTCAGGGAAGCCTTTCTGAGACTAGTGACAACACATCCAGTATCCTGGCCCAAGGGCAATGCCTGGCAATAGAACTTGGGTTGCCACCATAGGACCATTTTTTGAATGTCCCAGGTCTGATCCTCCACATGGATGGTTTCTAATGCTTTACTTTTCTCCTTTGCCTGGACCATCACTTCCTGGTTCCTTTTTTTTTTTTAATTTAAAGATTTATTTATTCCCTACCCCCCTCATTGTTTTTGCACTCGTCTGCTCTCTGTGTATTCTTCTGTGTCTGCTTGTCTTCTCTTCTTTTAGGTGGCACTGGGAACCGATCCTGGGACCTTCCGGAGTGGGAGAGAGGTGCTCAATCTCTTGCGCCATCTCAGCTCCCTGGTCTGCTGTGTCTCTTATTGTCTTTCCTCTGTCTCTTTTTGTTGCGTCATCTTGCTGCGCCAGTTTTCCACGTGGGCCAGCTCTCTGCTTGGGCCAGACTGCCGAGCAGGCCAGCTTGCCTTTTACCAGGAGGCCCCAAGAATCAAACCCTGGACCTCCTATATGTAGCCAGGAGCCCAATCACTTAAGCCACATCCGTTTCCCGACTTCCTGTTTCTTTTTAAGTTTTGTGATCTTTTGTTGAAACCAGTATATATTAAAAAAATAGACATTAAAAAACATTAAAATGTCATCTCTAGATATTTTAGGCAGGATGGGTGGTTTCCATATGGTTTACCCTCAAGCCTTTGATCCGGACTCCTTTCTCTTCTCATTCTATACTCCCTCTCCCTAAGTGATCTCATCCTCTCCCATGCTCACATTCCTTTCCTACCCTGAGGTATGATGACTTCATACTTCTAATCCTGGATACTGAGCTTTCCTGCTTGTGAAACTAGTATATCCAATGGCCTAAGAATTCTACTTGGATGTTTCAAAGGCACTTCAAACTCAGTATGTCTAAAACTGAACTTGGTCTTGTAGCTCCACATTCCCTTGGGCATTATCCTTGTCAACACAGCCACAGCAGGTTTGACACACCTGCATTGCAGGCCACAGGAAAGGGTAAGGAAGAAGTGGAGGGTAAGCAGCTTCCTTTTACAAGAGAAGCAAATTCTAGAATTTGCTCCCATCATTTCTACTAACTTCCTTTGGTCAGAATTCTGTGCCATGGCTATAGCTGGCTACAAGAGTGTATTAATTAGCTATTGCTCTGTAATAAACCACCTCAAAACTTACTGGCTTAGAACAATAACCATTTATTTCTCTCATATACAAGGATCAGGTGGACAGCTCATCTGGTCTTGGTTGGGTTGGTATATTGCGTGTCATCAGCTGTGCACTGAGTAGGTGGCTCTGCTGAACTTTGCCGGGCTTTCTTGCATATTTGGGGACTGGTTGGTTTAGGATTGTCTCAGCTCTTTTCCACATGGTCTCTCATCTTCTAGCAGGCTACCTGGGGGCTTACTCTCAAATAACAGAAAGGTTCCAAGAGATGATTGCTTCTGCCCTCATCTCCTCACCAAAACAAGCCACAAGGCTAGCCCTGGTTCAAGGGGCGAGGAAAAAAGACTCCAAGTTTTCATGGCAAAAGCTGCAAAAAGGAAGTGGATCAAAAATTAGGGCCATGTTTTTGTAATCAACCATCACAAAGAGACTGAGGAATATAGCTTCTAATTGGGTGGCCACATGCGCGGCTAAACTGCTAATGGTTCTATTACTAAAAGGAAGAAAGGGAAAATGGATATTAGGGGTAATTTACAGAGGAATTATAGCTCCCTATTCATCTTCCCTTTCTAAATGGAGGATGCAGTCTCAATCTCTTGCCATAAATGATGATACTACCATTCTGATAGAATTTCTATTTTTCTTAACTAAAGCATATGTTTTATTCTTTTTTGACCCTGCTGACCCAGCAACTTACTCCTTGACCTCTTAATAAAACAAATCAAGATAAATTGCTTAAACATATTGGGGGGGTTAATACATACAGTCTTTGGGTTATTTTGCAATCCCAGAAAGGTAGCATTTTTATGTAAACTTTTTTTTCTCCCTCTTCCATTCTACTATTAAAAAAAATTCAAACAATAACTAAACAATACCATTCCCTCCAATTCCAGTAGCCCAAATCTGAACTGACAGGTAACTTCTGGCATTTTCTTACATGCCATGAAGAAGATATGGGCATTTTTTTATTATTAAATATGGACATATATTTTACATTTATATAAAAATACAGTCATGCTTGAATTTAAAATAATTTTTCCATATATGGCTTAAAATGAATGGAGTCTCTAGGGAAGTAATAGATGCTGCAATATTTCATCACGTTTCTTATTGTCCATACAGTGCTTTAAGTAACAGCATTTGGGAATTGTTTGGTGATGAACGTAAAGTTAACTATCGGGTAAAAGAATGGAGGCTAAAACTGCCAAAGTTCACTGTGGTGGCCAATTTCATTTATATATTGGCTTGCCAGTAGTTTCAAGTTGGAGATGCAACAGATGATGAAAAAGGAGTTCTATTACCTGTAGGCAATTTCAGCAGAGAGACAGGCTGAACTGGGGGAGTGTGACCTCTCACTGCCCCTTTGTACTGTGTTCTTGCACCATGGATTAAGAAGAATCATGCTTGGTGTTTCTCAATGTGCTCAGTGGCACTGACTGTAAAGCACTTGTTACTTTTCTCTTGCATAGCTTGACAGAATTTCTCAGATCTGTTTCCTATGAAACAGGATGTGATTATCATCCTGAACTTTGACCTCCTATCTAATTTTTTAAAAAATGGATGAGAAGGCAATGTCGAGTTGGGAAGAGGGTGATAAGAGAATGGGACTAGGGCTTACGAGAACTCAGAAAGAGGCCAAATTTAATTGGGTTAAGATTTTTACTGTGCCCTGACACTGGGAGCTCTGGAGTTGTTGATATTTGGGTTGGCCCCCACTTTAACTATGTGGATTTATACACAGATAAGATGAGTGATCACATTATCTCATTCAATTTCCTGTGTGGGCCCATGCATTAAAGAGATTTTTAAAATTCAGGATTTTTTTTTTTAATCCTCTCAAAATGCATATTATGCTTCAGACTACTCAGTCTGAGAAAGATATTTATACCTTAAGTCATGTTTGGAGATGTAAAAGAAGGCTACAGTTGGTTTAAGTCACTCAAATGCCTTCAGAACCAGGGAATAAGTGAAGAGGGCTGGGTGTGAAAGCCATGGAGAGTGGCAGGAGTGCTTCAAATTGTAGAGTGCACATCTCTTCTAAAAGGATCACTGTGGATCAAGTGAAACACCGTTACTTAGTAAAACATTTCTATGGACCAAACTGGTCTTGTACGATGTCTGAGATCTTAGACTGAAATTTAGCTCTAGCACAGAAGTTCACAAAGGGTGAACCAACAGACCTAGTTTGGGCCTGAGGGGGTTCCTGAGATGCAGGACTGTTTTAAAATTGCGGAAGGTCCTGGCCTCACTGGGACAAGTTGGCCACCCAGTCCACTCTACCAGAGCTTGGGAGTGAATATGAGAGTGAAAAGTGACTAGTGGAGAAGGAATGTTCCAGGCCCAAGGAATCAGCTTCCTGGGGAGGAGGAGCATGATGAAGGGGAATACATGGCTACCACTGACGCTCCTCAGAGGCTAAGCTGCTCAGAGTCCTGTGAAGGACTCAAACCGAGGTGTGATATAGCTTAAAGTGCATGGCTCAAAACACAACCAGGCCTGCTCCAGATTTTCTCTACATCTAGCTTGGAATACAGGGTGTACCTGGATGGCTTGAGGTCCTGACTCACATACAAGAAAGCCCTATAAAGAAAGGACTTTTTTCCCCCATAAGATTTTTTGCACACTCTGTAGACAACTGCTAAGCCCTCAAAATACAAAGCTTAGTAACATACACTTAGACCTTTAAAGAATGCAGAGGGATAACAACTACATAAAAACAATTTTGTGGAAACACTCAGGAGGAACAGTAATTTGGACACCAGAGGGTTTGAGACAGACATTAAAGAAGGGGCATTTTGACAGAGGTATAAAACCACCTTGAAATAACATACATGGGTAGGTCAGAGTCCTCTGGTAGGGCTATTTTTTGTGCAAGTTCAACTGTTTTTCAGTATTAAGTAGAAACATATCTTTTTTTTTTTTTTTTTTAAGATTTATTTATTTATTTATCCCCCCCTTGCTGCTTGTGTTTTACTGTGTCCATTCGCTGTGCATTTCTTCCGTGTCTGCTTATCTCCTCCTTGCTGTGAGGTCCTGCTGCATCAGCCCACCGCGCCTCGCGGGCCGGCCTGCGAACCCGGGGCCTCCCGCATGGTAAACGGGGGATCTATCGATTGAGCCACACCCGCTTCCTGCTGTGAGGTCTTGCTGCATCAGCCTACCGCACCGTGCAGGCCGGCCGGCCTGCCCTCACAAGGAGGCCCCGGGAAGCGAACCCGGGGCCTCCCATATGGTAAACGGGAGCTCTATCCATTGAGCCACACCCGCTTCCAGAAACATATCTCTTTTTAGAGCACAAATATTATAGACATTTAAAACTTGCCATGTCTGATAAGAATTAATATCCCCCTTTATTCCAAGTACTGAGGTGTAAAGAAGTTCAGGGGTTTTCCAAGTGACACATTTCTCCATGGCTGTTCAAATCTTAATAAGGCACCTCTAAGATTAGAAATCTGGTTCCTGTAATTTGGTCTCTGATCTAATACCAGGTCCACATCTCCTTAAAACATTTTCCCCCCACATTTATTGAACACAGCAAAATCCCTGACACCTAGGAATTGTATAGCATCTCAACTAGAAGACTGAATTATGGCAATATATTTTCACAGTATTTTGCCTCATAGTAAGAAGAAAGTATGTGGTTTTGTGGTTGAGAGCAAGGGATCTAATATCACAGGCTTGGGTGGGAATCTCACTTTGGCACCTTGCTAGCTGTATGAGAGTAAGGCTACCTACAACCAAAAGGATGAAGATAAAGTTTTATTAGATAACTTATGGTCTGTTACACAGTATGTTCCCAATAAGTATTTCCTTTCTTCTTAATTCCCAAACTAGTATTTCAGGATGAACTTTTTTTTTTCTTTTTTTCTTTTTTAGAAGTACCAAGAATTGAATCCAGCACCTCGTACGTGCAAGGCAGGTGCTCAACCACTGAGCTACACCCACTCTGCAAGAGTATGTATGTATGTATGTATGTATTTGGTACTGGGGATTGAACTCGGGACCTCGTACATGGGAAGCAGGCACTCAACCACTGAGCTACACCTGCTCTCCTCAGGATGAACTTCTAAGTTTTCTTCTTAATTTTGAACTAAGAAGAAAAGATCAACAACTTGGGCACTTGCTATTCCCAAAAGATTCCTGTAGAACAACAAATGAAGAATGTCCCACCTGTAGTTTTATGACAAATTAAGGCCACACCATTCCAAACTGTAAGATCAACAGGTATCATCGCAAATTTTGCTTTCTTGATGACCCAGAGTCCTGCCTCAGTCAAGGATCTGCCAACATTTTATTTAACACAGCCGCAAAATACCAAAACTAGCAGTAATTGATGTAGAGAGTTTAATATTATTAGGGTACAAAAACGTTTCTGAGTTTTAGAAGTGTTTTCCCCATGATTATTACCAAAACTATTTGGCTTTCTGAGTGCAAAAGTACTCCTAAACCTTATTTTACAAGCATTACTGAAAACTTACTGGAATTGTATTGCTTGCTGTGATCACAGATTTCAAGCAAAATTACCATATTGTCTGGAATCTAGACTGAGCAGGCTCAACTAAGAGTTTGTTGTCTCCAGATGACTTGTCAAACTGAGGTTTCTTGAAGTTTTTACATTTTGAGGGCAGGGTACATTTGTTTGTCATTAAATATTTAGAGTTCATAAAAATGGAAAGAGAAATTTTATAGCTTTTTCATATCACAGATTGGCATAAACCTTAAAAATGGCTCAGAGGAAAGCAAACAGATTTATGACAAGATTTACTATAGGAATTATTATAATCTTTGGCTACTATATAACATATTTTAAAATGATGTGAAATATAACCAGATGAGATGTAGAGTGTAATATTTTGGATATATTATTTAAAATGTGTGTCCAACGGAGCTGACGTTTTAAAAGAAGAAAGGCACATTGAATTTAAATGCTGTCAATGAAAGTCAGTATTAATTTCATGGGTCTAGTTTATTCAGTCTAAAGTGAAAAAAAAAAGCAGTTAATAAAATTGCATATTAGAATGGTTCAATGCTTTTAGGGTTGACTTTTTAAATCTAAACTATTAAAGTAAAAATAAAAACTTGTGGTGAGAAAGGCTGTAGGCAATAAAACATTTTGGTAAATATTCTAAGAATTAATCTTGTAATATATTAAGGTTATCTTTTGTAAAGAAAGAGATGTTAAACACACAGTTACCCCACCCCCACCCCCCTACCTCTGGTTGTCTAAGTCAGGGGTTGGCAAACTAAAACTACAACTGTGGGCTAAATCTGGCCACTGTTAGTTTTGGGGAAAAAAAATTTTATTGGAAAACATCCATGCCCATTCGTTTATGTCATTGCTTCCTTTCACTACAATTACAGAACTGAGCAGTTTCAAGAGAGACTGTATACTGTTTTGGTGTCATAGCTATCAAAATTTTTCTTTGTGTGTGTGTGTTGCCTCAGCATCCATCTTACCAGCCCTGGGACATAAACTCCCAGAGCTCAAACCTGCACCTGTGGCCACTACCCACACCACCCACACTTCACCCAAAACACACAGCTGGTCCCAAATGATAAGCTAAGCATCCCTTTCCTTTTTGTGTGCATTTGCTCTAAATTAACCAATTCTTGACTCCTATGGGAAAACTGCTAACCTCCACCCCTGTACCATAATTAAGGCACAAACCCATGGATCCCTCTTGCTCTGCCTGTATGCTCCCCACATGGTTGAGACACCTGAGCTGATCCCGCTTACCA
>JAQZBX010053115.1:0-18969 GCA_029593785.1 Cabassous unicinctus | reverse complement strand
ATATTTACTGATTTCACTTGCAATTTCTTCTTTGACCCACTGATTATTTAGGAATGTGTCGTTTAGCCTCCACACATTTGTGAATTTACCTCTTTCCTGTCTATTATTGATTTCCAGTTTCATTCCATTATGATCTGAGAAGGTGCGTTGTATTATTTCAGTCTTTTTATATTTATTGAGAGCTGCATTTTGACATACCATGTGGTCTATCCAGAAGAAAGATCCATGAGCACTTGAGAAGAATGTATAATCTGCTGAGTTTGGGTGCAACATTCTGTATATGTCTGTTAGGTCTAGCTCGTTTATTATATTGTTCAAGTTCTCTGTTTCTTTGTTGATCTTCTGTCTAGTTGTTCTATCTAATGATGTGAGTGGTATGTTGACATCTCCAACTATTCTTGTAGAGCTGTCTGTTTCTCCCTTCAGTTGTTCCAGAGTTTGCCTCATATATTTTGGGGCACCCTGGGTTAGGTGTATAGATATTTATGATTGTTATTTCTTCCTGGTGGATTGTCCCTTTTAATCATATATAATGGCCTTCTGTATCTCTTATAACTTTTTGCATTTAAAGTCTGTTCTGTCCAATATTAGTATAGCTACCCCTGCTCTTTTTTAGTAACTATTTGAATAGAATATCTTTTCCAACCTTTCACTTTCAGCTGGTTTGTATCCCTGGGTCTAAGGTGAGTCTCTTGTAAGCAGCATAGGGATGGCTCATGTATTGTTTTTTTTCCATCCATTCTGTCAATCTATATCTTTTGATTGGGGAGATTAATCCATTCACATTCAATGATAGTACTGTAAGCGCATTATTTACTTCCACCATTTTATTCCTTGGTTTTCATATTTTCATATGTCATATCTTGTTTTCATCAGACTTTTTACTCTTTTGCTTACCCTTTCTGCTATTCTTTCTTCTGAACTCTCCTCCAAGCCTCTCTCTCCTGTCTTTTTATTTTAGGCTGTAAGGCTACCTTTAATATTTCCTGCAAAGGTGGATACTTTTTTAATGAACTCTCTTAGTTTCTGTTTGTTTGTGAATGTTTTAAACTCACCTTCATGTTTGAAGGACAGTTTTCTGGATAAAGAATTCTCAGCTGGCAGTTTTTCTCTTTCATTATCCTAATTCTATCATACCACTGTCTTCTTGCCTCCATGGTTTCTCATGAGAAATTTGCACTCAGTCTTACTGGGCATCCCTTGTATGTAATGGTTTGCTTCTAACTTGCTGCTCTTAGAATTTTTACTTTATCTTTGATGTTTGACATTCTGAGTAGTATATGTATTGGATAGGTCTATTCGGGTTTATTCTGATTGGGGTATGCTGCCCTTCTTGGAGATGTAAGTTCATTGCTTTCATGAGAGTTGGGAAATTTTCAGCTATTATTTCATCAAATACTCTTTCTGCTCCTTTTCCTTTCTCTTCTCCTTCCAGAACTATCATGACACATATGTTGTTGTGTTTTGTGTTGTCATTCAACTCCTTGAACCCCTGGTCTATTTTTTCCATTCTTTTCTCTCTTTGTTCTTTTCTCTCTTCATTTTCAGCTGTTCTGTCTCCTGTAGAACTTATTCTTACTTCAATCATCTCAAGTCCTCTGTTGTATGCTTCTAATGTGTTTTTTTTTAAATTATTTTTTCATTTTATTTCTTTTTATTTTTAAAATATACTTAGATTACACAAATGTCGCATAAAAAATATAAGGGATTCCCATATTCCTAGCTCCCACACCTCCCACATTTTCCCACATTAGCAACATCTTTCATTAGTGAGGTACATTCATTGCAATTGATGAACATATTTTGGAGCACTGCCACTAAGCATGGATTATAGTCTACATTGTAGTTCACACTCTTTCCCACTCAATTCTGTAGGTGATGGCAGTATACACAATGGCCTGTATCTGTCACTACAATGTCATTCAGGTCAATTCCAAGTTCTGAAAATGCCCCCATATTACACCTGTTTTTCCCTCTCCCTGACTTTAGTACCTCGAGTGGCCACTGTCTCCACATCAATGATATAGTTTCTTCCATTGCTAGAATCACAATAAGTCTATAGTAGGATTCCAGTAAGTCCACACTAGTCCATATTTTATTCCCCAATCCTAAGGATTCTGGGATGGTGATGCTTACTCCACCTCTAATTGAGAGGGGGCTTCGATTCCATATGGCTGATGGATTGGACTCTCTTGCTTGCAGTTGTAGACTCTCTCGGTTCCTTGGTATGGTGGTTGTCCATCCTCACTTCCTTGTTAGTTGTCCTGGGTGCATCCAATGAACTGGAGACAAGGTGTGCAACTCCGCTGAGGTTCAGGACCCAGCTGGCACATGGCCAGCCCAGAGATTGAAGTCTCTTGGACATGCACATACCAACTCCAGCACTAACTATAGGTTCAAGTAAAAGGGACAGAAGAAGCATATGTAGAGAAATCACATCTGTCACACTTGGGAGCACAAACTCCGAAGTAGGGCCCACTGGCAAGGCAACAAACTCCGGAGCTATCTGCCATGACCGTACAACCTGGGTGTCTCTGGAGCCCTCAGGAGCCCCACTATTTTGAGTAGTATCTACTTTGGCTCTCTATGAGATCCTGCTGAGATGTACATTAGCATTACCTCTCTGATGACCTCCCGACTCACTTTGAAGTCTCTTAGCCATATAAACTCATTTGTCTTTACCTTTTCCCCCTTTTGTTCAAGGTATTTTCCAGTTGTATCACCAGCTGCTGCTTGGTTGTAATCCCTCGGTACCAGGGATGCTCATCCCTGGGAGTCATGTCCCTCACTGGGGGAAAGGTAATGTATTTATATGCTGAGTTTGGCTTAGAGAGAGGCCACATTTGAGCAACAAGGAGACTCTAGGAGGTAACTCTTAGGCACCCTACAACACTAGGCAATGTTGCAAATTCAAGAGCAAAAGGCTCATATGCATATTCATCAATATCAAGGGCCCATCAATGGACCATCCTTCTTCACTAGTCATTGCCCCTGTGCTTGGGGGATTGTTGCTGTTCCATTAGAGAATGTGACAGAGCTCCCCAGGATGGGAATTCAATAATGTTTCAGTTGTTGTGTGACTCTATCTGCTGTGGCAATGCCCCATGAACATTTGAATATATTTATATACCTTATATGTATGCCCAGGTGAACTTCCTCACATGTATCCCCCATCACTGACACCCCACACCATTGATCCTCCCCTGCCATAGTTGTAACCCTTCTGTGATCCAAAACTTCTTCAAAAATGAAGCCAAGAATATTGCCAAATTTGATTAATAGGAAAATGAAATAAAAACGATAGTTTTAAACATAAGAAATAAAATACAAAATAATTTAGAAAAACTAAAATAAAGTAAAAAAATTGGGATATTAAAAAAATGAAAAATATTAAAAAAAAATTTTTTTGACGCTTTTTGCCTTTCATCACTGTAATATCTGTTGTCTTCTATGTACAATGGCATTTTCTTCCATTTCTTCTCCAGTGTCTTACTTTTTAAAAAAAATTTGTCTTCAAAGAAGTCTTAGGTCACAGTAAAGTTATATACAGAATATAAGGGACTCCCATACACCCGACATCCTACCCCTTTCCCCCCCTTCCTTATTAATAATGTTTTTACATGTGTATGGTACATTTGTTACAACTAATGTACAAATATTGAAATATAGCTACTAACCATCGTCAATAGTTTACATTATGGTTTACATTTTAGACCATACACTTTTATAAATTTTTGATGAAATTTAACATGGTCTGTATCCATCATTGCAAGATCATGCAGAACACTTCCATTGCCTACTAAATACCCCCTCTTCCATCTATTCTATTCCTCCTACTCCCTCCCCTTGGGGCCCATGGTGACCACCAGGCTTCACTTTTTGAAAGACAAGATTCATAGATACTTGCCATGATGCTGAGGGCTTGACACACTAGTCTGTCCTTCCCTATTAGGAACCAACCATGCTCTTGAGCGATACTCTTCCCTCTGTTTGAGAACATATCCGGCCTCCCCGGCATGGGAGTCCAACTCCTTCCAATTCATTATGTGGGTCTCTCCCCACTGAATCAGCACAGTGTGACAAAATGATCACTCACACATTCTCTAGAAGACTGCCCCAGGTGTGCCTTGTCCCAAATGCCCTCCCATTCAATACCCTAAACCGGTAACCCTTCCTTGTCATATTGCCAAAAGAGTTTTCTCAACATTGTAGTTTCACCCACATACCCACCAAACCCCAGTGTTCACCTGCTCCCTCCCCCAACCCTACCCCCAGTTCCATGGACCCTCCAACCCATACTCCCCACCCTACCCCTTGCACTGCCCAACCCAATAGTATCCCTACATCCCTGTCATATCCCTTTACTGCACAACTAGTCACTTCCACCTTATCATAGATTTTGCCCATATGGGTGTTGGCTCACAACCTTCTTCTCCCCTTCTATTTCCTGTAAACCTATCTTCCAGATTCTCGCTTTCTGGGTTGGCTCGATTTGCTTAATTCATATCAGAAAGGTCATTTGTCCTTCAATGCCTGGCTTGCTTCATTCAACATAAGGTCCTCAAGAGTCATCCATGTTATCCCATGCATTAGTACTGTATTCTGTCTTACATCTGAGTAATATTCCATTGTATGTATCTACCACATTTTGTTTATCCATTCATCTGTTGATGGGCATTTGGGTTGATTCCAACTTTTGGCAATAGTGAAAAATGCCACTATGAACACTGGTGTGCATATATCTGTTCATGTCCTTGCTTTCAATTCTTCTGGGTATATACCCAGCAGTGAAATTGCTGGGTCATATGGCAGATCTATAGTTAGTTTTTTGAGGAACCGCCAAACTGTCCTCCACAATGGCTTGGACCATTCTACATTCCCACCAGCAGTGGATGAGGGTTCCCATTCTTCCACATTCTCTCCAACACTTGTAGTCCTTTGTTTTTTAATGGCTGCCAGTCAAATGGGTGTAAGATGGTATCTCATTGTAGTTTTGATTTGCATTTCCCTAATAGCTAGTGATGTTGAGCATCTTTTCATGTGCTTTTTAGCCATTTGTATTTCTTCTTTGGAGAAGTGTCTGTTCAAATCACTTGCCCATTTTTTAAATGGGTTGTTTCTCTTTTTATTTTTGAGTTGTAGGATTTCTTTATATATGCTGGATATTACGCTCCTATCAGATAGATATGGTTGTCAAATATTTTCTCCCATTGTATAGGCTGTCTTTTCACTTTCTCGACAAACTCCTTTGAGGTGCAAAAGGTTTTAATTTTGAGGAAGTCCCATTTATCTATTTTTTCTTTCGCTGCTCATGCTTGGGTGTGAAGTTCATGAAGCCATTTCCTATTACAAGATCCTGTAGATGCTTCCCTACATCATCTTTCAAGGTCCTTATGGTCTTGGCTCTTATATTTAGATCTTTGATCTGTCTTGAGTTGATTTTTATATAAGGTGTGTTCTTCTCTCATTCTTTTGGATATGGATATCCAGTTCTCCAAGCACCATTTGTTGAAGAGGCCATTCTGTCTCAGTTGAGTGGGCTTGGTGGACTTGTCAAATATCACATGACTGTATATGTGAGGCTCTATACCAGAACTCTCAATTTTGTTCCGTTGATAGATATATCTATCCTTGTCCCAATACCATGCAGTTTTGACCACTGTAACTTTGTAGAATGTTTTAAGTCAGGTATTGTGATTCCTCCGATTTCATTTTTCTTTTTCAATATGTCTTTGGCTATTTGGGGCCTGTTGCCCTTCCAAATAAATTTCATAATTAGTTTTTCCAATTCAGTAAAAAAGGCTGTGTTGATTTTTATTGGTATTGTGTTAAATCTGTATATTAGTTTGGGTAGGGTAGACATCTTAATGATATTTAGTCTTCCTGTCCATGCACAGGGAATATTCTTCCATTTATTTAAGTCTTCTTTGATTTCCTTTAACAGTGCCATTCAGTTTTCTGTGTCATTTACATCTTCAGTTAAATTTATTCCTAGGTATTTGAGTTTTTTAGTTACTATTGTAAATGGTATTTTTTTCTTGATTTCCTCCTCAGATTGCTCATTATTGGTGTACAGAAATGATAATGATTTTTGTGCATTGATATAACCTGTGACTTTAATGAACTCATTTATAAGTTCTAGAAATTTTTTTGAAGATTTCTCAGGGCTTTCTATGTATAGGATCATGTTGTCTGCAAATAGTGAAACTTTTACTTTTTCCTTTCCAATTTGGATGCCTTTTATATCTTTTTCTTCCCTCAGTGCTCGAGCAAGTACTTCTAAGACAGTGTTAAATAGGAGCGGTGATAGTGGGCATCCTTGTCTTGTTCCCAATCTTAGAGGGAAAGCTTTTAGGATTTCATCATTGTATACGATGTTAGCTGTGGGGTTTTCATATATACCCTTTATCATGTTCAGAAAGTTTCCTTCTATTCCTATCTTTTGCAGTGTTTTTATCAGGAAACAGTGCTGTATTTTGCCGAATGCTTTTTACTGCATCTATGGAGCTTATCACATGATTTTTTTTTCTTTCTGTTTATATGGTGTATTACATTGATTGATTTTCTTATGTTGAATCATCCTTGCATACCCGTATTGAAACCTTCTTGGTCATGGTGTATAATTCATCTGATGTGTTGTTGAATATGATTAGCAAGTATTTTATTGAGGATTTTATCATCTAGATTCATTAGAGAGATTGGTCTGTATTTTTTTTTTTCTTGTGGCATGTTTGTTTGGCTTTGGTATTAGGTTAATGTTGGCATCATTGAATGAGTCAGGCAATGTTCCTTCTACTTCTATTTCTTGGAAGATTTTAAGTAGGATTGGTGTGAGTTCTTTTGGGAATGTTTGGTAGAATTCACCTGTGTCGTCATCTGATCCTGGGCACTTCTTAGTTGTGAGGTTTTTGATGACTGATTCTCTTTACTTGTGATTGGTCTGTTGACCAATTGGTCTGTCAATTTCTTCTTTTGTCAATGTAGACTGCTTATGTTTTTTTAGGAATTTGTCCATTTCCTCTAAATTATCCTTCTTGTTGGCATATAATTTTTCAAAGTATCCTCTCATGATACTCTTTTTCTGTGGGGTCAGTGGTGATATCCCCTTCCTCATTACTTATTTTGTGTATTTGTATCTTTTCTCTTTTTTTCTTTGTGAGTCTAGCTAAGGGTTTGTCAATTTTATTGATCTTCTCAAAGACCCAGCTTTTGGTTTTGTTTATTTTCTCTAGTGCTTTCTTATTTTCTATTTCCTTCTTTTTACTTCCTTTAGGGTTAGTTTGTTGTTCTTTTTCTAATTCCTCCAGGTGTGCACTTAGGTATTCAATTTTAGCTCATTTTTTCTTTTTTGATATATGCTTTTATGGTTATGAATTTCCCTCTCAGTACAGCTTTTGCTGCATCCCATAGGTTTTGATATGTTGTGTTATCATTTTCATTTGTTTCAAGGTAGTTACTGATTTCTTTTGAAATTTCCTCCTTGACCCAATGTTCATCTAAGAGTGTGTTGTTTAATTTCCATATCTTTGTGTCCAATCTGGTTCTCTGACCCTTACTGATTTCTAGCTTCATTCCATTGTGGTCAGAGAAATTACTTTGTGTAATTTCAATTTTTCTGAGTTCACTGAGAATTTTTCTATGACCTAGCATGTGGTCTATCTTGGAGAATGATCCATGTGCATTCGAGAAAAATGTATATCTCACTGTATTTGGGTGTATTGTTCTGTATATGTCTATTAGGTCCAGATCCTCTAATATATTATTCAAGGTCTTTGTTTCTTTATTGATTCTTTGTTGAGATATTCTGTCTAATGGTGATAATGATATATTAAAGTCCCCATTATAATCGTGAAGGCATCTATTTCTCCACTTAGTTTTTCTAATGTTTGCCTCATGTATTTTGAAGCACCCTGGTTAGGTGCATAAATGGTTATAATTGTTCTTTTTTCTTGAAAGATTACCCCTTTTACTAAAATATAGTGTCTGTCTTTGTCTCTTGCAATAGTTTTGCATATGAAGTCTATTTTGTCTGATATTAGTATGGCTACTCCTGCCCTTTTTTGGTTATTGTTTGCTTGTCAGATTGTTTTCCAGCCATTCACTTTCAGCCTCCTTGAATCCCTGGGTCTAAGGTGGGTTTCTTGTAGGTAGTATATTGATGGATTATATTTCCTTATCCATTCTGCCCATCTGTGTCTCTTGACTGGTGAGTTTAATCTATTAACATTCAGTATTATTACTCTCAATGAATTATTTATATTAGCCATATTTTCTTTGGGTTTATGTATGTCATATGTTGTTTTTATTTTCTTTTTGTCTTTTTAGATGTTCTTACCCTCTCCTCCAACTCTCTCTCTCCTGTTTTTTCCTCTCAACCTGCGGAACTCCCTTTAATATTTCTTGAAGGGCAGGTTTCTTATTGGCATACTCTCTTAATTTCTGTTTATCTGTGAATATTTTGAACTCTCCATCATTTTTGAATGACAGCTTTGCTGGATAGAGAATTCTTGACTGGAAGTTTTTTTCTTTTAGGACCTTAACTATGTCATACCATTTCCTTCTTGCCTCCATGGTTTCAGATGAGATGTCAGCACTTAATCTTATCAAGCTTCCCTTTATGTGATGGTTCTCTTTTCTCTTGCTGCCTTCAGTATTTTCTCTTTGTCTTGAGCATTGGACAGTTTGACAAGTCTAGGTCTTGGAGTAGGCCTGTTGGGATTTATACTGTTTGGAGTTTGCTGTGCTTCCTGGATATGTACATCCATCTTCCTCAATACGGTTGGGACGTTTTCAGCCATTATTTCCTCCAATGCTCCTTCTGTCCCCTTTCCCTTATCTTCTCCCTCTAGGATGCCTGTAATGCATATGTTTGTGCATTTTGTGTTGTTGTTGATATCCCTAAGTCCCTGATGGATTTTTTCTATCTCTTTATCTATCTGTTCTACTATCTGTTTTATTTCAGATGTACTGTCTTCCATATCACTAATTCTTTCCTCTGCCTGTTCAAATCTGCTGTTATGTGCTTCCAGTATATTTTTGATACCTTGGATTGTGCCATTCATCATCATCATATCCATTTTCTTTTTATGTATGTTTACAATTTCTTCAGTATGTTCTCCCAGTTTCTTCTTAATATCCTTAATCTCTCCCTTTACTTCATTAAATTGGGCCATGATATTTGTTTGGAATGCTTTGATTAGTTGTTTGATGTTCTGCATCTTTTCCTGGTTTTTAGTTTTTTCATTGGACTGGGCCATGTCTTCCTTTCCTTGGTATGGTTTTTAATTTTTTGTTGCTGTCTGGTCATCTTTTTATCTTGATGGGTTTATTCAGTTGATTAGCTTCTCTCTACTCTAGGGCTTTATTTAGCTGCTGTTTTGTGTGTGTGTTGTTTTCTCTTTGACACTTTGTTCTTCTTGTTCTATTTCCTTCCTGTTTTCTATGTTCCTTTGAAGGAAAAAGATTAGGGATAGAGAAAGCAAAAGAGGTAAGAAAAGAAAAAGGATAATAGTAATAATAATAAAAGTTAGAAGAGAAACTTTATAAGATCTAGGAAAACGAATATTTAACTCATGCAGGCAGTGTAGAGTAATAGGAATAAAAAAGTGGAGTACCTACAATGAAATGGGAAACAGAATGGAGAAAAATATATAGAATGAATTGAAAGGCCAGAATGATGAGGAGAGAGGAAAGAGACAAAGGACAAAAAGAAAAAAAGTCAATAAAAGAAAGAAAACAGAACAGAAGAGACAGAAATAAAAACTAGAAAAATTGAGGACTAAACAAAGGCGGAATGTAAGAACAATAGAAAGCAGAAGATAGAAAGATGAAGGAAGGAAAAGAGATAGTGTTGGTAGACAAAATCGGTATAGATAGAAAAGGGGAAATCAAGGAAGAGGAAACACAGCAAACAAGAAACAAGCCAGGAGCACCTTGAGCAATTTATCTCTTTGTCCAGCTCTCTCCAGATCAATGTCCTGAAGCCCCTGCTCTGTGGGTTCCCAAAACAGCTCACTTGGGCAGGATCTTGCCCCCACTCAGCCATTTTTTGCGAGAGAGATGGTGAGTGCACACTTAAACTGACACCGTCTTGTCTGGATCTCTAATATGTTTTTTATCTCACCTGTTGTGTCTTTCATTCCCATGAGCTCTGTTACTTTTATTCAGGTTTCAAATTCTCCTTTGTGTTTCCCCAGTGTCTTCTTTTTTTTTCCCTTTCTTTTTTCACTTTTATTTTTTTTAAAGTTAACTTCAATTACATAAATGTTACAGAGAATATATAGGGGATTCTCATATGCCCTGCTCCCCACACCTCCCACATTTTCCTACATTAGCAACAGCTTTCATCACTGTGGTACTTTCATTTCAATTGATAAACACATTTTGGAGCATTGCCACTAAGCATGAATTATAGTTTACATTGTAGTTTACCCTCTCTCCCATTCAACTCTGTAGTTATGGCCAGATATATAATGGCCTGTATTTGTCTTTGTAATGTCATTCAGGATGATTCCCAAGTCCCGAAAATGCCCCTCTATTGCACCTGTTTTTCCCTCTCCCTACCTCCAGAACATCCATGGGTTACTGCCTCCACAACAATGGTATTCCTTATATTGCTATAATCACAATAAGTCTAAAGTAGAATACTAGTAAGTTTATTTTAGTCCATAGTTCATTTCCCAATCCTGGGGACTCTGGGATGGCGATGCCCACTCCACCGTTAATTGAGGGGGACTTCGATCACATACATCCAATGGATAGAACTCTCTTGCTTGCAGTTTTAGGCACTCTCAGTTCCTTGGTATGTTGTTTGTCCATCATCTCCTCCCTGTTAGTTGTCCTAGGTGAGTCTATTGAACTGGAGAGTAGGTGTTGCAACTCCGTTGAGATTCAGGACTCAGTTGGCACATGAACAGCCCCAAAATTTAAGTCTCTTGGATGTACACCTACAAATTCTACTACTAATTATAGGTTACAATAGAAGGACACAAGAGTCATGCATAGGGAAACCACTGCTGAGTCTAACTCTGTCACATTGGGGAGCATAAATACCAAATGAGGGCCCACTGGCAAAGGTCCAAATTCCTGACCTATCTGCCCTGACTACAGTGTCTGGATTTCTCCATATCCCTAAGGAGCTTTGCTATATGGGATAGTATCTACTTTGGCTGTCAATGAGATCCTATGGAGATGTGCTTAAGTGCTACCTCTGGGATGGCTTCCCGACTCACTTTGAAGTCTTTTAGCTATACAAACTCATTTGTCTTTAACTTTTCCCCCTTTTGGTCAAGTTGTTTTTTTCTTTTTTTTCCCCAGATGCATTGCTTGTTGGTACTTGGTAGCAATCCCTTGGTGCCAGGGAGGTTCATCCCTGGGAGTCATGTCCCACACCGGGGGGAAGTTATTGCTTTCACATGATGAGTTCGGCTTAGAGAGAGGCCACATTTGAGCAACAAGGAGGATCCCAGTAGGTAACTCTTAGGCACTATACGCCACTAGGCTAAGTTTCAATTTCAAGAACAAAGGCTCATAAACATAGTTATCAATAACAAGGGTCCTTCAATGGACCATCCTCCTTCACAAGTCATTGTCCCTGTACTTGGGGCATTCTTGTTGTTCCATTATAGAATGTGGCAGAGCTCCCCCAGATGGGAATTTGATATTCTTTTCCTTATTGTGTGAATCTCTACCCACTGTGACAATGCCCTAGGAACATTTAAACATATTTATATGCTTTATATATATACCCAGGTGAACTTCCTCTCATGTATCTCCCCTCACTGATACCCCACACCAATGATCCTCCCCTGGCACAGTTGTAACCCTTCTGTGATCTAAAACCTCTTCAATAATGAAGTCAATAAAATAGCCTCATACAATTAATAAGAAAATGAAATAATAATGATAGTTTTATATATAAGAAGTAAAATACAGAAAATTAATAAAAAGTAAAAATAAAAGAATCTTTTTAAAAATTGGGATGCTAAAAAGTAATGAAAGATATTTAAAGAAAAAAAAATCTTTTTTTTTTTTTTTTGACATTTTGCCTTTCATCACTATAAGACTGTTGTCCTGTATGTACAATGACATTTTCTTCCATTTATTCCCCCAGTGTCTTACTTTTTTTTTTCTTCATTTTTTCTTCAAAGAAGTTTCAGGTCACAGTAGAGTCATGTACAGACTACAGGAGATTCCCATATACCCAACATCCTCCCCGTTTTCCCCATTAATAACATTTTATGTGTGGATGGTACATTTGTTACAATTGATGCATAAATATTGAAACAAAGCTACTAACCATCATCAATGGTTCACATTATGTTTTACATTTTAGACCATTTACTTTTATAAAATTTGATAAAATTTAACATAGCCTGTATGCATCATTGCAAGATCATGAAGAACACTTCCATCACCCCCAAAATGCCCCCTGTTCCATCTCTTTTATTCCTCCCTTCCCCTCCCCTTTGGGCCCATGGTGACTAACAGGCTTCACTTCTTGAAGGGCAAGATTCATAGCTACTTACATCTTCACTGAGGGCTTGACACACTGATCAGTCCTCCCCTATTAGGCACTGCCGATGCTCTCAAGTGACTCCTGTCCCTCTGTTTGAGAATATAGTGGGCCTCCCTAGGATGGGAGTCCAACACCTTCCCGCACATTATGTGGGTCTCTACTCACTGATGCAACATACTATGCCAAAATGATCACTCATATCCTTTATCTCTTTAGCCATATTGTCTTTCAACTCATTAATTTGATTTTGGAAATCTGTGTGCATCTCGTTGATTAGTTGTCTCAAATCCTGTGTCTCTTCTGGGGCTCTGATATATTCCTTTTTTGGGGCCATTTCTTCCATTTTATTAGTATGGCTTGTAATTTTTTGCTGATTTCTAGGCATCTAATTAGGGCAGTGAGTTTACTCAGTTGCTTGATTTCTCTCTCTTTTAGTAGCGGGAGGCTGTTTGTTACTGCTGTTATTTGATTCTTGTTCAACCTCTTCTGGGTCGTTAGGATAGTCCCAGTTAGTTGCTCAAATCTGAGCCCTGGACCCAGTAATGGGTTGCAGACCCGCTTCCTAGGCCTTGAGAAGGGAGCCTGTAAAGGCCGGAAGAAGCCTCTCTTATTTACTTTTACTTTCCTCACATGCACTTCTTGGGTATGCCAGAAGATGGCGATCTTTGGCAGCCCTCTCAGTTCAATGCCCGGTCAAAGTGTGTTTGCTGCAACACAGCAGGATCAATGTGATAGAGGATCCTGCCTGGAGGCTAAGAGCCTCATAATTCAAACTTTCTCAGAGGCAGTTCTCCAACCTTTGCTGGCAGCCCCCTCCCTTTTCCCTGGTAGGAAGTAATTCCACTCCCTCTGCATCCTCAACAACCAGCCCCGGACAGTAGAGAGGCATATTGAGAGGGTCACATCTCTTTAGTCCCTTGCTGGCTACCAAGGTAAACAATAGTATGGCCCCACCTGGCCTGGAAGGGCTTATGTGACACAGCAGACCAAATCTGTGGGTCAAAACTGAGTCAGCCTTAGGCTGTGTCCCTCTCTCTCTCCTTTCCTGGGGAGGTGGATCGCTGGGGCCCCCTTTGTCGGTAGCCGCTGGCCTGGAGGCCTGAGAATTCAAAAGTGTCTAAAGTGTGTGTGTTGGGGGGTGGCATTTTCAGCTGCGGCTTTTAACTCACAGTTTTGCCATTGCAATTCTTTTCCTTTGCCCCTTCTCTCTGGGCAAGTCCAGCCTTCCTGTGGTGTCATAAACTTTAGAAGATTTTTTCCAGGCTGTTTCTGCTGGTTCTCAGGCTATTTTTCTGGGAGAGAAGAGAGTCTCATGTCTTTTTAGTCTGCCATCTTCCCGGAAGTCCCCCTCTAGCCCTTTTTGATGACCTGTGATGTACTGGCCAGCACTGGCTCCTGGAAGGGTTAAAAAGTCCAAGGCCACATCTAACCCTAGAGGAAAGGAGTGCCGTGGTTGATGTGGCCTGTCTTCAGTGCACATGGGAGAGAGGCGTGTGGGCAAATGGGCCACAAACGGTCCCCTGCATCTTCCATACTTTACACCTGCATTATTCTAAACTCCTGGCTGAGTTTCCATTCCTGCACCTGTCACTCCAGGCTGCTTCCCCAAGCTCTGACCCCATCTTCTTTAAAGAAAGCTTGTTTCAAGTAATTTAAGCCATTCCCGTGAAGAGTGCGTTATACTTCCCAGGGACATTGACATTATAATAGGGAACTTTCTCAGGGAATAGGGTTCTCTAATCTATCTTCCTAATGGTTAAATGTCATGCATGCCAATAGGCTTGGGGGCAGCAAGGAAGTGTTGGGGAGAGAGGAAAATATTTGGGGGCAATCCATCCTTCCTTTGCCCGCTCCATCACACTGTATCTACCTGTCAATGGAGTTCACGTTAGCAATAAATAGTTCTGAGTCCTCTAGCAAATCCCACATGAACCGATTTTTAAATGTTTATTTGTGGGACTACATTTGTAGTTGGACTCAAAATGGAATCCATTTTTTTCCTCCATAACCAAGATGATTTGGAAAATAGATATTCTCCCACATACGGGCTCAGATATATTTTTATGATATGGCATAAACACAAAGTACTGATATTTGTTTGAAATATGCCCCAGAAGCCTCCAAAGGGAGAAAAAAAGTAGTTTGTGGAAATGGCATGAATTAGAACAGGCTATAATCCTCTGAATGTACAGTCTGTCCTCAGCCTTCCTGTTTTGCAAAAAGCATCTCAAATTTATGCTCTTAGATTTGTCAGATTAAAATTGTGAGCTGTGTGTTAGGCCAGCACAGTAAAATATTGAAGGCATCACTGGGGGTAGGGGAGGGGAGATGGGGGTTTGTAATACATCAAGATCAAAGGCATCATGCAGACTTTATAAATTCTGCAGAGATTTTATCATGCCTCATTTGTGAATTTCAAGAAGCTTTGCATAATATCTTTTCTTCTCCCTTTAGATATTTAGAAAGGACAATGAAATATATTGTTTTTCTGTCACATTCAGAGACAGCCTGTCAATGAACAAGCTGTAAATAATGTAATATCCTTAATAAATAAGTGTGGACAAATCATGTTGCAAAACAAGGTTAGCAAAAGAGGCGCTAGGCGTTTGACGACTCATGGCAAACTAACCAGGAAGCATGGGGATTGAAGGTCCTATGCTCCCGTTGCAGAGAGATTTTTATTACAACTGTGTTTATTCTGAAGCTCTACACATTTCGCAATTTCAGCATCACAATCTACAGTCATCTTAAAGGGAAAATGCAGCGTTAAATATTGGAAAGGGAAAATGCTTCCAGGCCTCCTCATTTCAACAAGTGCTGATGTTCTTCACTTACGGAACATCTGGGAGGTGGAAAAGAATGATCTCAAATAAGAATGTGGAAACAGGGGGATCCCAATTAAGGCACGTTTTTATTCTAATTTTTCTAGAGACGACATCCCAGACAGCAATTGAATTTTGGTTTTCTTTTCCACAAGCAAAAACTAAGACATCTTTAGACTGCCTGGGGAGCATGGCCAACTTTACTTCCCTTAACAATAAACTTGAAATTAACTTGATTACATTGTGATTATATTATCATTTAAATATGTCAAGGGACCCTTGTGGCTTGGTATAGGATCATGTTGGAGTAGGAGGGAGCTGTTTCTATTAGATAGTGGGAGGGTGGGGGTGGGGGCGGGCTGGGGATCATTCCTTCAAAGATTTAAAAGCGTGTCTAATTGGCATATGTGTTGCTTTTAGCGTGCCTGATGCTATGTAATTTTAAGAAGCAGTTTTTCTAATAGGCGTAGTTCTTGCTGCATTGCTCTTCTCTCTATTTCAAAACATGAACATGGAGACACACCCTGTGTCAGCCTTGGAGCTGAAGGCTGAGTGCCATCTAAGGTCTTGGAGGAAGGCAAAAGACTTAAGCAGCTCATCAGTTGGGTTTCTGGTTTGCTACCAATCTTCTAAATCATTTTCTTTTTCCCCTGCCCCTTGACTTTTATTATGTCTGTGACTGAAGACTCAGGGCTTACCTAAGGGGTCTCTATTTAGCCACCCCGCTCCTCTAGCCACATGCTTGGAATGTCAGGGGGCGTTGCTCTGAGAGGGCTGAGAGTCTAGTGGGGCAATGTGGAGCATTTTACTCACACCGTTATGTTATAAATCTGTTTCCCAGCTGTGAAGGGCAGGAATTCTATGCTGTGAACCTTTCCTGAGTTCCTACTCTTTACCCTTGTACATAAAAATATGAATCTCAAGTACATGTTTGTAAACCAGCACAAAACCAACCTGTCCTGATCTCGACGGAACATCAGCTTCTTAATTAATGGATGTGTTCTTAGCTCAGCCGACATGGGAACCAGCAATAAGCAGCTGCTGCTGATGGCAGTGAACATCCTGAACCAGAAATCTCCTTCACTGTGTGCTACGGGAGGGAGAGGCCTTGTGGGGCGTAGGCTGTGCCCAGCCCCAGGTGGAAGAGGTTGAGTTGAGGCACCTGGCTTGGCTGGAAGGTGTAGACGAAAGAGGCAGAACAGAGAGAACATGCCACAGCTGTGGGAAACACCACATCTGTATTTGCCTCTGATTTCCTAACCTGTGTACTTTTTTATCTTCCCACCTTCTGGAAGCTGCTTCCATCCTGGCTTCAATGGCATTTCTTTGGAAAGTGTTCCCTGACGCATCTCTGTTTTATACTCTCATAGTATCACAAAATGCTACTGGGCAGGCCACATTATGATGAGTCTAATTAATCATGCACTGTTTTGTTCTTTGCACCTCTTTCCAAAAGGGCAGGGACAATTCTGTTAACAACTGTTCCCTGAGCCTGTCTCAGACTTGGTAAAATTGCTGAATAAATAAGAAGGAGAGAGAAAAAAAAGAGTTCATTGCAAGATGACATTGTGAATAAAGACTTTAGAAAGGGGCTTCATCTAAGCCAGAATTTAAATGATGTGTAGGAAATTAATCAATCCACAGCACAGGGAAAATGGATGTTAACTGAGCAACGGAGAATGTCTCAAGCTGTCTCCTTGAGAGTCTCATTTAATAAGCACAGTAATTCTGTGGTAATGGCTATATGACTCCTATTTCATTCGTGCCTCTGGTACTCTGAGAGACCAAGTAACTTGCCCTGCACACACAGTTAGTGAGTGATGCAAATTTGAACTTAATACTTTGGTGCTTTTAAATGACTCATCTCAGAAAAAAAGAAGGCCGGCTCAGGACAGACAGAAGTGTTCAGCCGGGTCTAGAAAGTCCATGATGTTATATGTATTACAGGGACCCTGAGACATCTTTGGAGGAGGCCATTTTATTCACTAAGCACGGAGTAGGAAGATTTTGGTTTGTTTTCATATAAAGCCAAACAATTTTCTACAGTCTCAGTCCATTGTGTGACCATATATGTCCCTAGTAATTGTGAGGGCTGAAAATAGTCTTGTCCATATCTGAAAAGGAGAGAGATTTGGATACAAAATCAATACGGGCAATTCAAATGAGTTTCTCAAATGAAATCTAGGAGGACTTGCAGTGAGGAAAGGATTGGAGTTTGAGGGCCATGCCAGAGCAGTGACTGATTTTGATAAGCAGCTTCCTGTGCTGGTGACCATGCTTCCCACCCCTTGCTCCCAGCTGTGTGCTTACGTGCACATGGTACAGCTCATGCCATCAACTCTAGTGCCCAGAAAATTAATATGTTCATTTAAAAATTTCTCTTTTCAGCTAAAATCCATATTATGGTGGAGCTGGAGAAAACAAAACAAAACAGAGCCTTAGGAGTCATTTCTTTTAGTCACCTTCTCTGCAGATCACAAATTTGAAGCCCAAAGATGTAGATGTATCAGTTAGCTCTTGCTGCCTAACAAACTAACCCTGAATCCAATAGCTTAAAGTATTAAGCATTTCCCTATTGGGTGTAGCTCAGTGGCTGAGCCTGTTTCACATGAACAGGTTCAATCCCCAGTACCTCCTAAAAAAATATATAGAGAGAGTGGGGATGGACTCTGGACTCTACTTCTTGATGAGAGGGGCAGCAAGGTCACATATATATATATATATATATATATACATACATATATATGTACATACACACACACAGCATTTTTATGCTCTTGAGCCTCCAGTTGAGCTGGGAGGTTTTTCTGATCGCAGCTGGGCTCATCCATGTATGTGCAGGTCAGCTGGGGATGGGGGTGAGGGCTGATCTAGGATGACATCACTCATAGGACTGGCTGTTAGCTGATCTGACCCTCTAGCAGGTTAGTCTAGGCTTGTACACACAGTAGTGGCAGGAGTCCAGGAGAGTCAGTACAAGGGTGCAGGGCCTCTCAAAACCTAGACTTGGAGCTGAGAGATCATTACTTCTGTATTCTTTTGGCAAAAGCAAGTCATAAGCCCAGACCAAATTCAAGGAGAGGAGGGATGGACTCTACTTCTTGATGAGAGGGGCAGCAAGGTAACATTACCAAAGGTGTGAATAGAGGGAGGGGTGGGGCATTTGGGACATTTTTACAATCTACCACAGAAGTGAAATGGAGAAAATCATTCAATGTCACTTGGGCCATTAGAGGCAAAGACAGACTGGTTTAGTGTCCCAAGCTGCAGCCTTGCCCTCTCCACCATACTTCATGGCTGTTTTGTCTTGTTTTGTTTTGTGTGTGTGGTGGTTGTTATTTTTTTATTCATTTTTTTATTTTAATTTTTAATTTATATTTTGTTGTTGTTACTGAAGTTTTCTTCTGGGGATGCTAACACTTTGGCCTAATGTTAGTTGAGTGTAAAGAGAGCAAATGCAAATGATGTTTGTTTCTCTTCTGTATTATTGGGTTTCTACAGAAGAGGCCAGAAACAGATTCATGAGTGTATGGTAATTTGGCATATGATAAAGGTGGTGTTTCAGAACTGTAAGGAAATATGCATACGATTGGTGTCACTGGCTATCACTTTAGCAAAAAAAAAAAAACA
>JAQZBX010053114.1:0-18964 GCA_029593785.1 Cabassous unicinctus | reverse complement strand
ATCTTAGCTATTAATATTACTATCATCATTTGAGGGCTAACAATCATTGAGAGGTAGTCAGCTTTTCTCCAACTAATATTTTAAACAGACCTTATTTGTGGAACTATGATTGACACTGATAGATTTTATAATAAGGAGAAAGTGCAGGAAGAAGGGAATTGTGAGAGAATCATTTAAAACTTTATCAGCATGCCTCATTTTGAAAGTAAAACCACTTGGTGGATATAATGATCATAAATATGTGATAAGGGAAAAAACTATCTGCTCTACTGATTTCCTCTTTGATGATTTTTAATCTGATACACAAGGAGCTAAATTTATCACCTTATTTAGAGCAAGAATTAAATTAGTCAGCTCCCTTTATCCTACACCAGGGGAACCAGCGACCCAATTTTTCAAAGCCAACTCATCTTTATAAACTATAGGTATATATTGTGCCTGTGTTCCAAGGGTAACCTTACTGTATTTGCAAATGACAATGCATTGATCTTCATTGCAATAGAAAAACTAGTGATTAAAATATTTAAGCAAAAGTTCATATCTGAATTGCCTGCATTTTTCCTTTCAATAAAACATCCTACTGTTTTAAACTTGGTTTTGGCATCATAATATGAACAAAATCCAAGCTTTCATTGTTCTAGAAGTCCAGGGATGAAAATTGAAATGTCAGATCCGTTTACAAACATTTGTGACCTGTAACTTGACCCTGAGGGCACTAGGGGGCGCTGCTACATTCTTTACCCTGTGATAGGCACGTCAAAGTTAGCATCTTTAAACTTAAAGCATGATGTGTGTATGCAAATACTTAGACAAAAAGAATGAGGCTTTGAGAGTAAAAACAGATGAAACTCTCAGCAGGTTTCACATGTCAGTACTTAATTTCTGCAGAACCAGAAAGAAGGCTTTGTTTCTTAGGCTGTACTCCTATGACCAACTACTTATGTTAACTTCTCTAGAAAAGCTTTGAGCTTTTCTGTGAATCCCCAGTGCATTTAGCATTTCCTATGTAATAAGAAATAGACCTTTTACGTTGCAGGATATGTATGAATAAGGGTGTGAAATATGAACCAATCATAAATACAGTGATTTCCTCTCTAAAGGAAATATCTGTGTTTGCAAATCCAGGGACAGGTAAAAATGAGGACTTTGTCTTTTCATACTCTGTTATTAAATCTTATTTATTTGGATGCAATTCATCGTTCTGTCAAAATCTCACCCTCCCTGCACTCCCCCCCAAACCTCCCTATGTCTTTCCTGATCTCCAGCCAGGCCTTGTAAGCCTTGCCTTCTACCCAGTTTGCCAGGTAAAGATTCTTGGAGTCTTTTTTACTACAAAACTGAGAAGTAGATATTTTACTCTGTTTCTAAATTTGCTTGTGGTCTTGTTTTCTCAAATGCCACTGACTTTCACCCATCAAAGGCCTCTTTTTTATTTTTCATGTCTGGATAACTGTAACATTATCTTTGGCAGTCCTCTTTGTTCCCGTGTTCTAAAATGCATTTTCAAAAAAGAATATAATATAATATAATATAAAATAATATAATATGGGTTTCTTTTGCTCTTATCATGGAATTCTATTCTTTAAAACTTCCCTAGTGACACTATACTTCTTTGAACATGATCCTCATTCTGCACCTTTGGATTGAGGGTCCCTTCTACAACTTCCATGATACCTCATAAATGGTCCAAGGAGTGTTTTTCTTGTGCTGGAATAAGGGCAAAGAGCACCATGCAGGCTGGAAGTTTGATAAAGGTGGAAGAAGCTAGGCGGGCAATAGGTTGGTTAAAAAAAGAAGGAACAACTTGGACCCTGGTTATCTAGACAGGGTTTCTAGGAGTTCCTCAAAGGTAGGAATTAGTTACAGGAAAGAAAGCAGAAGGCAGGGTCTGATGGGTTGGGGCTTCCAAATATTCATCGTAGACCTTCTCTGTCTAAAATATTATTCTAGATATTCAGTGGTGTCATGAAAAAGAGGGGGGTATAGAAATGAATAGAGAGTGGTCCCTGACTTCAGAGGAGTTAGCAGCCCAGTAGGGAAGACAAGGGAGTCAATGCAGTGGGAAGAGAGGGATGGGAGGTTTAAGAGCTAATTCTGGAAGTTACTAGGTTCAGTCAGTTTTAGTGCTAGCCCCAGGATTCATTGCTTCCACATGCACCAGATGAGCCGGCAGTGTTGCCCAGCAACCATACTAATATACAGCCTGGGTGCTGTGATGGTGACATCCTCCTGTCGACACTGCTTATTCCCTGGGAATGTTTTCTTTGATTCATTTCCCCAAGAAATTTCATTAAGACGTGTTCAAAGTAAGAGAGCTAACCCCCCATTGACTTTTACCCCTCTTCTACTCTTGTTCTTTATCTGCCAGAGAAGTCCCAGAGACAGCTGTACCCCTGCCTCAACCTTAATTATACATTTTATGAGACTGCATTTTTTATTCATTGAAAAATCATTTCTTGATATCTGCAACTTACTTTGAAATGCATCCAAAAAATAAGACTGATTGATGGATGGACTGGAAAAAGATTGGATAGTTGAAGGTGTGAAATAAATCAAATATAATAAAATCTTAGTTGTAGAGTCCAGGTGTATGGTATAGTGATTTCACCATATAATTCTTTGGACTTTTCTGAATACTTGAAAATTTTCATAACAACATCTTGGAAAAACAAACAAATGTAATCATTTCTTAATTATTTCATTTATCAAGAGCACCTTGATATGGATTGAAGGGAATCCAAAAGGACAATGTAAAGACAAGGAGTTACTTTTCCAAACAAGATATATACCTAAGAAAAATTAAATGAAAAAGCAAGGCAGTATGCTATTATGCAAAATGAGGTAAATGAGTAATTTTCTAAAAGAAGAAAAAGAAAATAAGCTGGAGACAACAGAACAACACTGTGTAGGAGATAGGTGCTGAGCTGGAAATGCGGGCTAAAGAAGAGGGGTTGGGAAACACAGGGAGAGGTTTGCCAAATAAACCTTCTGCTCACTTCATCTCTTCCACTGTTCTCTGTCCTTCCCTTCATCTGCCCATCCTTGCCACTTGCCATTCTATTCCAAAAATGGAAGTGTCCCACCAAACGAAGACAAACAATGGTCATGTGCAGCCTGGATCTCCCCCCCACACCACCACCTTCCTTAGACACATTGTCCCACCGGGGTTCCTCTACCACACCATGCCAGCCACCTCTCCCTGGCCCTTGGATTCTTTCCATTAGCACTTATATGTGCTCAAACTGCTCTCTCAGTTAGGGATGCCTGCAAATCCTTCCTGGGCCCTCAGCTGCAGGTTGTCTCTTATCTTCTGCCTCTCCTTCAAAACCAGGTGTCTTTCCTTGCCATCTACATTTCCATAATTTTTATTCACTCCTTAGCCTATTCTCATCTGGCTTCCCTCCTGGACATCCACTGAAATTACTCTTTCCCAGTGAATAATGACATTCATTTCACTAAATCCAGTGAACACTTCTCAGTCTTTATCTTACCAGAATGCCAAAAACATTCAACACACTTGATGACCCCCCTTCTAGAATTTTTTTCTTTCCTTGGCTTCCAATGAAGCTGCCTTTCTCTCACTCTAAGTCTTCTTTGCTGGCCTCTGTTTTCTGTGCATTTATCCTGACTCATTCAGTCCTTCCCTCTACATGCACTTCTTAGACAATTTCTTACCCTCCAATAGCTCAGCAGACCATCCAGATGCCTACCAAAGTCATGGTACCTGCCCAAATTTCACTTAAGATATAAGTCCCCTATAGCCAAATTGCTGACCACCCATCTCCATTTAAATTCCTCATGCAGCATCATAAACATAACGTGCTCGTGCATGTGGCTTATAAGGCTCTGAGTGAGCACAGTCACTTCCCTTCTGTCCACTTCATCCCTCATTCCAGTCCCATTGACTCTCTGGGTTTCTGCCCTCCTGCACTTTCTGCTTCTCTAATGTGATAAACTCCAGTTTTCTCTGTGAACTGGGTTTATTAAAACCTAATCTACATGGTTGTTCTGAGATATAGTGAGATAATACGTCAGGTGCTTAGAGTAGTGTGGGAAGGGTTGCAATTGTTATCACGATTCATGATAGTCTTCTCAGGTAAAGCAGAACAATTATATGAAAAGTCTTGATTACAGTTGGTTTCAAGTCATTGAGAAAACATGATGTGTTTGATAATTACTTGACATTTTAACTCATTCATGGAGTTGGAAAAAATTCATGGATACTATCACCTCTAGAAATCCTGGAAATTGGTTTTTATCCTTATTTTTTAAGTTGAGAAAACTGAGCCTGGCTATTAGACCATCAAGGAAATCAGCCGATTCAGGACAAATAGTCACACTACTTTGCATTGTTTAGCATTGGGAAAAGCTTTAATTCCACTTTAACTTCCCAGCTAGCAATTTTGGTATTGTATAGACATCACCAGAGATGCTAAAAATGGTGACTGGCCAATTAAAGCCACCTGCTGGTTTTCTAGCCACTGAACTAGATTCTTTACTCTTTCACGCATCATGAAGCAAAAATGCTTCGAGTACCAAATCACTTGGCAGTCTTCAATGGCATGAAAAACAACTGTTTGTATAGCAAAATATTTTCCAGAACTAGAAGCTCATAAAGATCACTGGCTTCATTTTAAGTCACAGAATTATTCCTTAGACATGACTCTCTTGGATTTCTGCTATACGACACCCAGAAGGAAGAAGGCCCTCTCCTCCTCCTCTGTGGCACTCCCTACCTGGTCGTCAGCTCTGGGGCTACCTGGGGCCAGGACCCACCACAGGGCCTGCTCTCTCACTGCCCATCCTCCCACCAGTCTTGACTGTTGGCCATCCCAGCTAAGAAGCGAGAAAATCCAACTTGGCGAGGCTGACTCCTCCCTGCTGATGCAGGGGCCTTGGCATTGTTTTTGCTGCCAGCCTGGTTGCCTCCTTGTTGCCTTTGGAAGCCTGTACTTTCTCTGTGGCTTTCGTGGTCGTTTCCATCCACCAGTGTGGTCCCTCTCAGAGGCACTAGCGTGCCAGACCAGCCTATTTGAATCGGTGCCAGGCCACTTACTGGGGAGGTGAAGCCAAATCCCATATATTTAAAACTGTAATGCTTTGCCTGTCCACCTAGCTCCTGTCTCCTGAAGTCATTAGTTGTGGTTTTACTTTACTGTTAAAACACTCTTCTTTTTTTTTTTTTTTTTCCCCCTTTCTCTCAGCTCTGGCTATTTTCAGCTATATATATTTAGCAAGTTGTGTGTAGGTAAAGATTCTGCTGTTCTACTTAAATCTCTTTTTACTTTTTCCCCTTCTTTTTGTGTCCTAAGGAAAGAGAATGTGTTTCCTATTAAATGGGGGAGGTAGGGGGAGAAGATAGAGAGACCTGATGTTTGACTAGAATCGAAATAGAGAACAGTGGCAGCCTGTCCACATAGAAGTAGGGGAAAGCCCATTTATATGGCTAGAGGACAGGATGTCATCCCTGATCTTGAATTTTCTTCAGGAAAACAGACCTCTGGTTGCTTGAGAGAGGCCTTTTGTGCTTCATTTTGCCTGGCATAAATCAAGATTTTTGAAGTGTCACGGGGATCCCTTTGCATCATGCAACATCTAAAGGCTTTGCAAAGATCGAGCGTGATTGTACAATGTGAGGCAGATAAATAATAACATTCCCATTCTACAGTTGAGTTAGGAGAGTTAAGTGATTTGCCTGAAATCCCCCAGGAAGCTGAGACACATCTAGGAACACAACTTGTGAATTCCACATCTTAGACCTTTCCCCTGTGGCTGCATCTCCCCTGTCTCTATTTACTCTAGAATTCTGCACATATGTTTTTCAAGTAAATATTTGATTCTGGGGAGATTTAGAGGGAAAATCTCCCAATCTTTTCCAGTTAAAGGTGCTGGATTAACTATGCTTAGACCAAAGTCTGTCATTTATCAGTATGTAACCACAGTTTGAGTAGCAGCTGTTCCCGCTCGCCTGTGGGCCTACAAGGCAATCCTAATTGAACACGTATTTAATGGAAGGAAAAAAAGAACTTTTTATTATAGCTGGCACTTATAAGATATGTGTTTTCTAGAAGCACCCTAAATAAAACAGTGAATTGAACTTAGAGCATGGAAAAAATACTCTTCAAAGGGTGATAATAATACAGCCTGCCAATGACGGATAAATGAGTGCTCCGTGAAAGAAATATGGGTCAGTGAGTCTGTAAAACCTGTGAAGCATAACCTCTGAAAAATATGTGAATTTCCCAACTGACTTGAAAGAAGCAATGAGAACATATATGTTGTTTTAGACATAGCAGGACTTGTAAAAAGTAAGAATTTGCAAATGTGTTACATGATAGAAATGGCCAGCAAATCCTACAACTTCATTTTAGGTGGTTCTTTCCAGAGCGAGGGTCAAAAAATCCAAGTATTTTCAAGAGGCTAATAAGTAGTAATTAATGAGAGTAGTGACTCGGGAGCAAAAAGGAGCTGTGGGTCATGTGTTAGGGAGCGGTGGCTACTGTGGCAGCTCGGGCACCTGCAGCCCTTCTAAAGGATGCAGTACACACAGCCCCAGCCGGTGCTTGGCAGGCAGGAATTAAGACCAGGGTGATCAGATCATCCGATGTTTCCAGAGAACCTGTAAATCTAGATTTTCATGTAAAAATATCCCAATGTTTAAATGTTGCCAACTAATTTTTAAAAATTAATGGCACTGTGAAGGCCAAAGAAAGCATATTCTGCAGGACACATTCAATGGATAGGCTGCTAGTGAGTTTCTGCTCTTCTAGAAGGTGATGATTTATGTGATGAAATACAGGAGCTTCTGGGGAGAGTTAGCTGAGAATCTGAGAACCAGGGAAGGAAAGGGATGATTTTGTACAAACCATAGATTCTTATATGACAACTACAAAAGCAGTACATTAACTCACAAGTAACAAGTCTCTCCAAGTATTTCAACATGAAGAAGAAGGGAAACCCAGGAGCACTCATGGAGCGAGGACAGGAAGGGAAGGGGTGAGGGGTGCTCAAAAGGTAAACTGGTTCTGGTCGACTTCTGCAGGTGAGACACCAAAAGATTCTGATGGAGTATTCAGGTGACTACGGAGAGCACGCTTTCAACCTGGGTGCACCTGGGATCCACACACACTGAATGACCACTTTATTTGAGCAGGGTTAAGAGCAGAACTTGGAACTAGGAAGTGAAATATAAGTAACAGCCTGTTAAAAGTCTGATTAATGAGTTAGACTCTGCCAAGGTAGTTAAACCAAGGAGACTGGGTAAAAGTACTGCCCCTATGCATAGGACTTGTACAGTCCAGGGCTCTCTGACATCAGTAAAATGATTGTTTCTATTAAGATCGTTGAAGGTCTATGTTATTTATCTTTTTTTTTTTGCCACAGCTCCTAGTGCTGTGGTTGGCACATAAGAGGCTTGGTAAATGGTTGCTTACTAAATAAACCAGAATCACGTGATAGCACATGCTGTGCTGAAAGGGACAAAGTTTACTAATGACCCATTCTGTACCAGAGTTAATGGCTACTTCTCAGTCCACATAGTATTCAATGGAGATTTAACATTTATTCATCTTCAATCATCCTCTCCTTGAATTTCTTACTATCCCTATTTCCTAATCATTCCTTTATCTTTTGGCTATATATATTTCTTTTTATGTCTAATTCTCTCTGGCTCTTCCTTCTTCCTCCACGTGCCTCTTCAATGCTGATGTTACCAGGAATGTAGAACCTTTAGTTAATTCTCTGCAGTGTTCTATAGTAATCTCACCAATCCTCATTGGTTTGGTTCCCATTTATATTTTAATATTCCTACATTCCAGCCTGAACTCAAATTCTGACACAGAATTTCCCATTACCTACTGGACATTTTTATCAGAATAGTCTGCAAATGCTTCGAACACACCCTGTTTAAAACAGAGCTCAACAATTATCTGCCTCCTAAACTCTGTCTTCCTCTTGCTTGCTCTGTCTCAATTACTAGCATCTAGATTCCCTAGAATTTTGGGGACATTTTAGTTCCTCTTTATTACTACATAATAAAGTCCCATTGATTTTATTTCACAAATGCCTTCAAATCTAGTCTCTTTCTTGATTCTGGCTCCCCATCTGTATTTCAGGATTTCATAATTTCTGGCCTAAGAATTCTCTTCATTCATTTCTATACCTCCACTCTCCTGACTCTAATTCATCTTCCATCTTGCCTCAGAAGTTATCTTTCTAAAATATCTGATCATGTGTCTGTCCTGATTAAAGCACTTCTATTTCTACCTAATATCTAAACTCCTTAATGTGATATAGAAGAGCCCTCAGTTGAAGAGGAGCCTCATTCAGAAGAAGAACCTGTAGAGGTGAGAGTTGATGTCCACAGATGGGACCTGGAGGAAGTTTACTCCAGGAGCACTGCCTCAGAAGTCACCAAAGATCCCAGAAAAGGTGAACTGAGACAGCTTTCCATCCTCCACGGACAATTGAGGTGAAGGGCATTAAAAAGCAAGGGATTAAGGTAGCATGGGAATTTCCATTTCCTATTTCATTACTCAATGCTTATTATAGAGTATTTCCTTATGTTTAGCCAACATGCATACTAAAATTGAACTTGTGATACAAATGGTGGAAGTAGGCAAATTTTTGAGACCACTGTCTTTCTTTCTTATTCACTCACTGTCTCTTGAATATAGGATGATGAATAAGATTGAAGACTCTGGATTCAGGCTGACTAGATTTAAATCCTTCTTGGTGAGGCCTGCCCTGACCATCTGAATTTCAACATTCCCTCTCTACCCCAACATCAATGATTTATATCCCTCTTCCCTGAATTATTTTTCTTCCTGATTACTTATTACTAAACCACTATTTATCTTACTTATTCATCTTTTTTTTTTAAAAAAAAAAAAAAAAAAACAAGTTTATTTAAACAATAAGATGCTTGACTTGAAGGGAAAGCTATCTAGGATTCATTTCTTTTAGAGTAATTTATCCCTACTTAAAGACAGGTTGCCCTGCGTGAAACAGCAATGTATAAAAAAGTTATAAAATTGACCTTGGTTTTACAATGATAAATGAAAAAAAACATGAAAATTCTCTAGTCGAAGAAAGTATGTGAGGATTTTTTATGTTGTTGGTTTTTCTTAAGCAGTAAGTACAAAATAACTTACTGAAATATAAAGAGAATAACTGAATGAGCATGCCTCTAATAGAGAAGGAGGTATTTTCACAGAACCTTTTTTTCCACCATCCCATCTCCATTTGTTGTCAATCAAACCATTCCATTGGCCATTTAGTATTTAAAAAAAAAAAACATTTTTTGTGCACATACGCCAGTTACTTTATGTAACTTGTGCACATACACCAGTTACTTTATGTACAATAAAGGAACAGGGAAAGGTAGAATGAAAGAATAGAGAAAAAGATACTATAGTAATCAGGATGTGGTGGAACCATATTACATTTTTTCTAATTGAGAATGTATTCTTGGTCTGTAGAAACAGAGTTCTGGAGTAAAGTGGCAGACTCCCTGTCTGCTGCTGGAACACATCAATTGTATCTTCAGCCTCCATTTTCAAGTGTGCAGGTGTGTCTGTTTCATTGATTGACTGCCATCAAATCTGAATCTGGTCTGTCTCATTGACAAACCCTGTTGTTCACAACAGGCTTTCATTAGTTTACTAAGTGGTGTATGCCTCTTAAATGGCACCACAGAACTACGCTGCCCTGTCACCTTCAAATGAATATGATCATTGTTCTCAGGCTTGACTCCTTCCTTGGATACCAGGGTCCACACCAGATGAGCACACAAGCAGCACCTGGAGCAGCAGAAGGAGGCAGCAGTGGTGGAACACCGACTACTTATTCATCTTTATTATCTCGTTCTCCCACTACATGCCAGGGATTTTGTCTCTTTTATCTGCTAGCCCTAATAGGTTCTCAGTAAATGTTGCATGGCTCAATGAGCAAGCTATGGTAAAATATTTGGCATAATGTTGTATACTCTGTGAACACACATATGATTAACAATCTTCTAAAATAAGAATTTTTTTGCAGTTTACATTTTAAAAACTGAGAAGAATGTCCTAGCTACTGATATGAACAACAGGCAACTTTTGCAGAAAAAAAAAAAAAATGCCACTTCAAATAATCTAAAAGAGAATGTTTTACATACTTGGTATACATTCTACCAGGAAGGGGAAGACTTAAAAGTTTAAGAAAATGAAATCACAGAAAAATTGAGTTAAAATGCAACTTATTGAGTTTTCAGATATGGCACAGCCAATCATAACCATCATCCAGAATAAAAGTCCCTATTGCAAAAGTAGACCTTTCTCCATTCCACTATGTTTTAGAGCAATATTTCGATGTTAAAATGAAATCATTTAAATTTTAAAATTGATTTAAATTTAAAGTAAAAATAATCCAGCAATTGAAAACCATTTAACTTTCAGAAGGCCTGGCTTATAGCATTATTATTATTAGTCCTTGAACACTATTTACGAGTACATCAGGAACCGCTGCCGTATCTAATTGTACACTTCTAAATATCTTGTCTTCTTCTGAGAAAAGATTGATTATTTTCTCATTTGAACTTCTTTACTAGCATAACTTTTTTAAACTCAGGTAAACGGTTCTTTGGTGGAAAGAATGCTGTAGCAAGGGGATGGGTCTTACTAGTGGGCCATCACCTCAGGGAAGTCACTATGGACCAGGGTCTGGTCCTCAGTCTGAAAACCCAACTGTGTTGGATAATCCAGAGTTGACCAGTCAAGAGAACTGAATGAAAATTACTACCTAAACTGATTTAAGTATAATGAGATGGATAGGAATATATCTATATACATATACACATTCATAATTAGAAAAGACACTTTATTAGTTTATGGTATCATGTGAACTGTCAAGTGAAGGATGGGTACTCCATTCTTTCCCTGTGGATGAGCCATGGAAAGCTAAAGTTGTAACCAGAAGTTTTATTTGTTTGCTTGCTTTTCACAAATATAAACCCAGAATGAAGGAATTCAGATGTCTCTAAGGTGCAACCCTCAGGAAAGATGGATGGCATCCACCTTGTTCACCATGAAGATGGTCTTACTTCAGGGGCCATTATCATTAAGCTTATTGGCCATGGCTGAATAAACATGACCAAATTCTGGCTTCTTGGAATTTTTCCATTACAGTGTTTCACATCAATGTGAAGCATTGCTTAAGTCTTTCTCTGGACAGGTGGAATAGAGTGATTAGGTTCAAACTTGCCAAATGATGGTCACATGCAGGCCCAGGCTCCTTGAGATTACTACTGCTGGATCCTTGCCATTGGAGTTGGATCGCCTCTAAGCTCTTCAGTTCCTCAGCTAAAGACAAGCTGCACAGCAGGGAAGGACTTGTTCTGGTGCAGGATAGATCCCAGGTAACAGTATCTTGCCACCATCCCGGTTGATCTGACTTCTGTGTGCTTTGCCTAATGTGTTGCAATGGCACATAGAAGACCTGCCACACAGGACCTTGTGGACATCACTTTTTGATACACTTCTCTGAAGTGAATTGGAGCTATTTTGAATCATGTCTGGGCTCCCAGAGTCATATTAGATGCAGTGTCATTTGGGGACTCTTTTCAGAGGCAATATAGTGAGTCATACAGTGATTTCTGAGCTCATAGTGTGGGTATCAGCCAAGCTCAGTTCCAGATGGTATTTAAAAGGTAACGTTTTGAGCTTTTATCTTTTATGGTTCTTATAGGTGATGGGGCTGTTAAACACAGACCTGAGTCTAGCAAGTAGCCAAACTGAATTCAGATTAGTTCATACTCAGATATTTATCAGAAACACGCTTTTCTTGCCACCAAAAGAGAGGACAAATGGCAGGAAATGTAAAAATTGTGCATGATCATGCATAAGTGTATGGCTTGCAGAAATGAACCTGTCATTGTATTCAGGGCCATAGGAGTCTTTAGTTAGTTAAGAGGTGGACACTCTATGAAAAGTAAAGAAAGCTAACACACAATCCAATCTATAAATATTCTGGATGTAAAGAATTCATAAACCATCTTGATGAGTATGGGTTTTTGTTTGTTTTAAGTTCAGAGAAGTAGTAGGAAATAAAATCATGAGTTATAAGCATTTCTGTTTTTCTTAGATTACTCAAAGGTTATTTATTTGTGCCTTTGGAAAAAAATCATAATCTCAGAAAATTAAGACACTGAGTCCAGAAGCCAAGATATTGTCTTACAATGTCTTTGATATATGTACCCCTCTTTGATCAAAAGATTCCTTAGAAATCCTCTTACCCTGAGTTCTAATTTTCCTAATCTCACTCATCTATCTCAAAGTAAACTCTGGAACCAATTTCAGTTTTAAACATTTAGATCTACCAATATCTAAGTTATATTTTGCAAAATAAACATGCAGATTTTTAAAAATTTAAGTATTTTGATGAGGTCTAAAATTCATTTGATTGGGAAAGATCCACATTTTTATTAAATTAGAAAAATCCAAGAAGATGTGAACTTTCTATTGGTGTAACTTGCCACATTAAATCATTCCTTCTAGCGTGGAAGCTGAATATTAAACTCAACATTTGGAATGCAGGTTACTAGATGTTTTTGGTAATTATATTTATTCATAGATCTCTATTTTGGCTTGTTTCCTGTCATCTACATTCAAAACAATTTGGGATTGGGGTCACTAGTATCTCTGTTGAACCCAGCAGTGTAAGTTGTAAACAAAATAGCTTCTTTTTGGTGTTATTAGTCTCCTGATCACTAGCTTTTCCCCGCCTCTTGCTAGTTTCTTTCTACTTTGATTTAATCAGTTTTAGATTACACAATCACAGCAGCTCTACAAAAATACAGATGATGAGGTTTCAGAATTACCCTTTTATGTCATTTGGTAAGATATTAGTCATTCTAAAACATTTAAGGGAAGGAGAAGGAGGGGATCTTGACGTGAAAACTCTAGGATACACGCTTGAAGCATTCCTATCCTCTCTGGACTGACAATATCACTATTCTTTTCTCTAGGCTCTGGGGAATAGATTTTTCCTTTCTTCCAGAAGTGTGGGTTGGCCAGAGAGAAAGAGGAAGAGAAAAGGGCAGTCAAGTCCTCACTAAATCATCAAATACCTTTTTAGCTGACAGACTGGCTCATTCTCAGTGTGAACTTTAAAAGAAGGAAAGTTGAAATAGGTTCTTTCTAACTAGCACAATGGCAATTCCCTTGCTAGTAAGATCTTCTGCGTTCTCTTGACACTAGAAAACAAGACAATTGGGTAATAGTTCATTGGCTATTTTCTTACATTCTTTTTTCCTGTAGCATATAAATTTGTATATAAAATTCCTTCAAAAATGAAAATGTATCCCTTAATAAGCTAAACTTTCAGCAGCATATAAAATCTCAGGGAGTGTTATAGCAAGCAGATTGTCCATCTACAGAATAGTCTTTCTTATAGTTCTGAGATTCTAAATAAAGCCTAGTGTGTATGTAGTGTGTCTGTGCGTGTCTCTGTATGTTTATGTATTTCAATCTGCTATATTGTCACATAGCTATAGAAGACTATCAGACATGTTAAACTTTTTTTGTCAATGTTTACTTAATGGTGATAAATAATCCTTCTTGTGTTATGTCAAATATTCTATAGAATGAGGTGATGTGATATGATATCATCCCCAATAAAATGTATAGACTCTTGCTTTATAGTTATGTATATACATATCATCTCTCTCCAACTATACTGTAAATTCCTTGAGGGAAAGGGGTTTCTTCACTTTTGTATCCTTCACAGAACTTAGAATAGGGTCTTCTATGTCATATGTGCTCAATAAACATGTATCAGAATGAAGGAATAATACTGTAGGATCCTTTTACATAGATTTATTTTTTCAGGCAAAATAGATTTTATTTTATTTTATTATTTTGTTTTTTCCCACCCTCTCCCCTCCTATACTTTCCCCCATTAATAATATCCTTCATTAGTGCAGTACATTTGCTATAATTGAAGAACACATATTAATGCATTGCCATCCACCATGGACTATATAGTTTATATTATAGTTCATACTTTGCACCACACAATCTCATAGCTTTTCACAAAATGTACAATGACCTGCATCCATCACTGTAATGTCGTGCAGGAAAATTCCAACATACCCAAAGTACCCCATGCTACACCTACTCTTCCCTCCCCCCACCCAGAACCCCCACCTTTATATCAATGATACAAGTTCTTCCATTGCCAGAATAATCATAAATCTACATTAGTCCACAGCTGTATTCCCCCCTCCTGTCTGTTCATTCCTCAATCTTGAGGATTTGGGGATGGTGATGCCTACTTTCCCTCTGACTGAGAGGGGGCCCAGATTCCATGGGGCAGATGGATGCAACTGTCTTGCCTGAAGTTGTAGATACTCTGTTTCTTGGGATGGGCTTTGTCTATCATCATCCTTTTGTTAGTTTCCCTGGGCAAATCCAATGAACTGGACAGTAGTTGCTGCAACTCTGCTGAGATTCAGGGCTCAACCGACATATGAACAGACTGAAGATTTAAGTCTCTGGGACATATATTTAATGAGTATAGTGCTAATGGCAGGTTCAAATAAAAGGGGCAGAAGAGTCATGTGTAGGGAAATTGTAAGTGAGTCTAACTCTGTTACATTGGGGAGCATATATTCCAAAGTAAGACCCACTGACAGGGTGCCAAATTCCTAAGAATGTCTGCCCTGCCTATAGTGTCTAGATGTCTCTAGAGCCCTCATGAACCTCGCTGTTTGAGGCACTGTTTACTGTGGCAGTCAATGAGGTCCTGCTGAGACTTGCATACGCGTAACCTCTGGAATGACCTCCCAACTCACTTTGAAATCTCTTAGCCATAAAAAATCATTTGTATTTAATATTTCTCCCTTTTGGTCAAGGTCTTTTTCCAACTGCATCGCTAGTTGGCACTTAGTAATAATCTCTTGGTGCCAGAGTAGATCATCCCTGGGAGTCATGTCCCATGCCAGGGAGAAGGTAGTGCATTTATATGCTGAGTTTGGCTTAGAGGCTGCATTTGAGCAGCAAAGAGGCCTTCAGGAGGTAACTCTTAGGCAATATATAATACTAGGCTAAGTTTCAATTTCTCAAGAAAAGTTTCATTAGTACAACTATAAATATCAAGGGCCTAGAGTAATGGTCTGTCTTCTTCCACTAGTCACTGCCCATGTACTAAGAGGATTCTTGCTGCTGTATTATAGAATGTAGAGGACTTCCAGGATGAGAATTCAATATTCTTTGGTTTTTGTCCACACACTGAGACAATGCCCCATGACTACTTGAAAATATTCATATGCCATAGAGGCATGCCCTAGGTCCACCCCTCCCCACACATCTCCCCATCACCAATACCCACACCAGTGATTCTCCCCTGCCACAGTTGTGACTCTCTGCAATCCAAAACCTCCTCAAAAACAAAGCTAAATAAAAATAATAAAAATAACAAAATACCAAAATGAAAAATAAAAAGAATAAAAATTTCAAAAAGGTAAAAATAAATAAAAAAACGAAGTCCAATAAAATTTTTTTTCCCAATGTTCCTTTCATCACCATACAATCTATTATCCATTATGTACAGTGACAATTTCTTCTGTATGTTCCCCAGCATCATATCCAGTTCTTCAAGTACCATTTGTTCAAGAGACCATTCTGACCCAGTTGAGTGGGCTTGGTGGCCTTTTTGAATATCAGTTAACTGTATATGTGAGGATCTCTATCAGAACTCTCAATTCAGTTCCATTGGTCAGTATGTCTATCCAATTTTGTATTCAAAACATACAGTTTTGACCATTGTAGCGCTGTAGTATGCTTTAAAGTTAGGTAGCATGATTCCTACAATTTTGTTTTTCTTTTTATATGTTTCTGACTATTTGGGGGCCCTTGCCCTTCCAAATAAATTTCATAATTAGCTTTCCCAATTTAATAAAAAATGTAATTTTTATTGGGATTGCATTAAATCTGTACATCAGTTTGTGTAGGACAGGCATCTTAATGATGTTTAGTCTTCCAATCCATGAACATGGAATCTTCTTACATTTATTTAGATCTTCTTTGATTTCCTTTAACAATGTTGTGTAGTTTTCTGTGTATAAGTCCTTTACATCTTTAGTTAACTTTATTTCCAGGTATTTGGTAACTTAGTTGCTATTGTAAATGAATTTTTTCCCTTGATTTTCTCCTCAGATTGTACAGAAATGCTACTGATTTTTGTGTGTTGGTCTTATATCCTACCACATTACTGAACTCATTTATCAGCTCTAGAAGCTTTGTTGTAGATTTCTCTGGGCTTTCTACATATAGGATCATGTCATCTGCAAATAGGGAAAGTTTTACTTCTTCCTTTCCAATTTGGATGCATATTTTTCTTGCCTAAGTGCTGGAGCAAGAACTTCAAACACAATGTTAGATAAGAGCGGTGACAGTGGGAAAACATGTCTTGTTCCAGACCTTAGAGGGAAAGCCTTTAGCATTTCACCATTGAATATAACACTAGCTGTGGGTTTTTCATTGTACCCTTTATCATGTTGAGGAAGTTTCCTTCTATTCCTATCTTTTGAAGTGTTTTTATCAGTAAAGGATGCTGTGTTTTGTCAAATGCTTTTTCTGCGTCAATAAAGATGATCATGTGATTTTTTTCTTTTGACCTGTTAATGTGGTGTATTACATTAATTGATTTTCTTATGTGAACCATCCTTGTATACCAGGGATGAAACCCACTTGGTCATACTGTATAATTCATTTGATGTGTTGTTGAATACGACTAGAAGTATTTTGTTGAGAATTTTAGCATCCAGTTTAATTAGAGAGATAGGTCTGTAGTTTTCTTTTCTTGTGGCATCTTTATGTGGCTTTGGTATTAGGGTGATTTTTGCAACATAGAATGAGTTAGGCAATGTGCCCTCCACTTCTATTTTTCTGGAAGAGTTTAAGCAGGATTGATGTTAGTTCTTTCTGGAATGATTGGTCGAATTCACCTGTGAAGCCATCTGGTCCTGAGCTCTTCTTAGTTGGGAGGTTTTTGATGACTAATTCAATCTTATTACTTGTGATTGGTCTGTTGAGTTCATCAGTTTCTTCTTTTGTCAATATAGGCTGTTTGTGTGTTTCTAGAAATTTGTCCATTTCATCTAAGTTATCCGTCTTGTTGGCATACAATTTTTCATCTATCCTTTTATGATACTCTTTATTTCTGTGGGATCAGTGGTGATATCCTCTCCCTCATTTTTTATTCTATCTATTTGCATCTTCTCTCTTTTTTTCTTTGTTAGTCTAGCTAAGGATTTGTCAATTTTATTAATCTTCTCAAAGAACCAGATTTTGGTTTTCTAACTTTTTCTAGTGTTTTTTTAATTCTCAATTTCGTTTAGCTCTGCTCTAATCTTTATTATTTCCTTCTTTCTGCTTGCTTTGGGATTAGTTTGATGTTCTTTTTCTAGTTCCTCCAGGTTGTATGGATTTCTTGAGGGCTCCTTGAGAAGATCTTCAAATAAAGTAGAGCCTTGGATTCCTATAAAAGTATACAAAACATCAAGTAAAATATCCCTGACAATTGAGTACCAGTAAAAAAGTATTAAAGAGAGAATATGTAATGGTTTTCTAAGAACAGATAAATGTAGTCTCATTATTGATAAGTTTAGACATGTTTTCTTTTAAAACATAGAAACATTTAGAGCATAATCATCTTGGTCACTAATTGGTTTTGCAAAAATTTCTCCTTTCCTTTTGTAACTGATCTACTTGAAAACGTGGTGAGCCATTTCCTTGGAAAATAGTATGGACAAGCCCCTTACAGTTTTCTTTGGGTACTGTTCAAAGCCAAACCTTAAACCTTTTCCAGAACTTGAAACAAATGTAAGTGCTACCACAAACCAAAGTGGGAAATTTTGTGGAAAGATTGTTTCCTCTTCTTCCTTTTTTTTTTTATTTTTTATTATATATCCCAACAGACATATCCTGTTTTCTCGTGGAGGTGCTATTTGCTCTGAACAGTAAAATCTCAGGGAGCAGGGCTTTGGAGCAGCAACTTTGGGAGTTTTGGAATTTGGTGCTATCTGTACAAAATTCCTTCCCATAAGAGACTAGAGGACCCTCTAATGAGACAATTCATCTGGAATACTAAAATCTACAAAGCATCATCTTTTATTCCTTTACTAGAGCCAGAAAGCCTTTGTAGGGGAGCCGAGTCTTTGAAAAGGTCTTTATAGGATAATTGAAATGAAATGACTACCAGCTGGGAAATTGGAGTATTAATATAAAAATGATCAATTCTTAGTTAAGCCTTATTAATATTTCTATAACAATCCAGCCAACCTATTACCTTATTGGGGCTTTTATCCAAAAGTGCAAGAAAATTTAGACATAATGACCTAAAACATTTATTTATAGAGGTGTCACAGGGACAGCTAGCTGTCCATCAAAGTTTCACACTCTCCCTCCACAATGCTTAGTTGTTGTGGGAAGTAATTGCTCAGCCAGGAACCACATTTTCCAACTTATTTGAACCTAATTAGGACCCTGTGACTGGTTATTGCCAGTCATAGGGAATATCAGTGGGAGTGACATGTGTCATTCTGGATGAAATGATGAAGAAACAGAAGTATCTTCTCCATGGTCTTTTTCCCTGGGAGAACTCAAGATTCTAGAAGGGGGTGGGGCCGCAAGATGGAGGGAGCCTGATGAGGTTGCGATTTCTCTCTTCCTTGGGGGGTGCGACGGTGGAAGAGGAGACCCGGTGCTGGTGGCCCGGCTGGCGTGTTGGGGGAATCCGGTGTGGAGGGCGACGCAGTAAAGAAGCTGCGGAGATGAGGCTGGTGGCGCAGGTCTACTTTATTAGGGAAGTGCAGTACAATTTATAGGGTTTAGGGCTACCGTGTAGCCCGCTGATTGGTTGGAGGCAGCGTCTGTGTGATGATTGGCTATAGTCAGCTGTTGCTGGGTAAAGGGCTTCCTGGCAG
>JAQZBX010053113.1:0-18967 GCA_029593785.1 Cabassous unicinctus | reverse complement strand
TTTTTTGAGGTGCAGGGGACCAGGGATTGAACCCAGGGCCTCATATGTGGGAAGGCAGTGCTCAACCATTGAGCCACTTTGCCTTCCATGAATTGGTTTTTTCATTTCTTTCACTTGTTGTTTGTTTTTATGTTTCTTCAGGAGGCACTGGAATCTGAACCTAGGACCTCTCATGTGGGAGGTGGTGCTCAACTGCTTGAGCCACATCTGCTCCCCATGGTATATTGATTCTTAAGAAAAGATTTTTAAAGCATATATCATGAGTGTGTGATAGAGACCATTTCAAATATGCTATATTCTCCTAGATGGTTACTTACTTCCCCATTCCTGCGTCCCCAATTTTTCTGTCAGGAAAAAAAAAGTATTCCTCTTTTTGTCAGTAGAATTTTACTCTTCTAGAGGACCATAAATTATGTGGAAACAATAATGATTCACTCTGAACTGAGAGTATAAATTTGTTCTCATGGGAAACTAAATTTATTCAAGAAAAATATGTAAATGGCTTCAAGAAAAAAAAATCATCAATTTGTCTTCTATTTGTGAAATGTAAGTATAGTTTAACATTTTGTTTAAAGAAAAACTTGAAGAGAGGCCTTAAAATATAAATTGCATCTAAAGAAACTTCCATAAATTGAGCAAGGAATAAACACAAGGTTACAGAAGGAAATGATAGTATTTTTCCTGGAGAAGTGGGAGACTTGATTGCTGCCTGTAATCATGAAAAATATGTTATATAGAAGGAGGACAAAAATCATTTTAAATGAGCTCTGTTCTGTTTAATTGTATTATGTTGTATGAGTAGAATAATTATTTTGGGCATCTACCATTAGGAATTTAGAAAAGGTGAACACTGTCAATTGAAGATTAACTGTCCAGAGTGGGAGAGTTGAGAATTAACATCCTCAGGTCCTGGGAACATCATTTAAACTAAGACACAGTAGAAAGCACTAACTGAGCCCTTACTTCTTATAATCTACAATAATAATGTAGCCAATGTCTAAGTGAGTATATTTCAAATATAGGAGTGATGATTTCCTCTTCCACTGTCAATAGCAAATTTTCCAATTGAAGCAAATGCTAGAGTAACAGTAGTGGAGGAGAAAGTTCTGGATTTCATCTCCTATTATCTTTCCCCAATGCCACCGTTCTCATTTCCCCTCACTTCCAGATCAACCTTCTCAGAAGAATTGGAAGCACATTTGTGTTTCATATCCTGGAATTTCTAGAATGCAGATATTCTTTTATTTACTTCTCTATTATCCAATGAGGAAAGGTCACCGGAACAGAAAAATTACTGGAATGAACCAAAGAAGTCTTTTTTTTTTTTTTTTTTTGCTGTGGGAAACAAACATCATGGGATGAATGTTTTATTGACAGTAACTGCAGGGACACAGAGAAAGTGTCTGCTGTAGGGAATTCCACAGGTATATATATGATTTATTTTCTAATTTCTGTTTCAGGGTGGTGGTGGGAACTTTGATTTTCATTGCAGCTAAATTTCTCCCATTTCCATTACATGGAAATTTTAAATTTTCATCATTGCACATTTCAACTTTAGAGGTTTATTTGATTTGTTATATATTATATATATTAACAAGCTTTTATATATTAACAAGATTTTTTAAATTTTCTAAAACTCATTAAAAAGTGGTGTTTCATATTCTGTATCTGAATCATTTCAAAATCTGAAACAGTTAAAGCCTTTTTCACATTGTCTGCTTTTCTTTTGTCTCTTAGTCATAGTAACTTGTTTTCTTGGTGTTTACGGTGACTTTTAAAATTGTGTTCTATTTAATTTTTTGGACCCATATTTGTGAGAACACTTGGAGGTCTCAATGGAAAAGAGAGGATTTACATTTGACATTATTTTTCCATTAGCAAACCAGAACAATTTAATGTTGTTTTCCACCTAGAACTTTTAAGGCTAAATAGATGCTGTGATTTCAGACTGCATGCTGGCCTCTCATTCAGAGGGCTTTCCCACCTTGAAGAACCAGGGTCTGGGCAAATGTGTACCTTGATACCCATATTTGATTAATGTGTTTATAATTTGTTAACCTTTACAATGCCGCTATAATTCCTATCATCAGCTTTTCTATTTATTTATTTTTTATTTGTCAACAATCCACTTTTATACGGAAATATTTAACAAGAGTGTCATTTTTTAATTGAACCTTCAATAATATAGAATCCCAAGTTCTTCACTGTGCCAAACTGTGCAAAAACTGCAGCTGGCACTTGAACTCTGCTACCCATCATTGTCCATTTTATTATTTATTTTATGGCTAAATTAAGTATTTTTGTTAAACCAGGTTAGGGATGACTTAAAAAGGTTGAGGGAAATTTATAAGTGTGAATACTTATATTAAAAATAAATCACAAATCATTAGCTTCTCTACAGATTTCTGGGAGGTAGGAAAAGAAAGGCAAAATACACTTAAAGCTTGTAGAAAGAAGGAAATAAAGATTTAAGTGGAGAGAAATGAATAGAATATAGAAAAACAATTGCAAGAACTGATAAAATTGTTCTTGGAAAAGATTGATAAAATTGCAAGGTTTGTTTATATTGAAAAAGAAAAAGAATGGAGGATGAAAGTTACCAAAATAAAAAATGAATTTGGGGATTTTAAGAGATACTGCTAATACTAAAGAGATTATGAATGAATAATATGAACACTTGTCTGCCAACAATATAGACAAACTAGAAGAAATGGACCAATTCCTAAAAACACACAATTTACAGAAATTAACTGCAAAGAAATAGAAGATCTCAACAAAACTATAAAAAGTAGAGAGATTCAGTTAGTTATCAAACACCTTCCAAAAAATTTAAGTCTATAATCAGACAGTTTCTGTAATTAAATCTATAAAATATTTAAAGAAGAATTAATTATTATAATTTTCAAAATCTGAAAATTATGATAATTATACTTATACTTTTTATATATAAAACTGAAGTTTTTAAAAATAAAACTTTTTATATATAACTGAAGTCACGGTGTCTCATCCAAAATCATTCTCTGAGGCTAAAGTTATTTGATACCAAAGCTACAAAAAGTCATAAAAAGGAAAGAATACTGTGATGGTTAGGCTAATGTGTCAACTCAGCCAGGTAAATGTGTCCAGGTGTTTGGTCCAGCAAGCACTGGGCTAACTGTAATACAAGATCATTTATGGACTTTGGTCACCAGTGAGTTTACTGCATGGATGGTTGATTACATCTGGATCAATCAGAGAGATTGCCATCAGCAATGGGTGAGGCTTTTATACAATCAGTTAAATACCTTAAAAGGGGAAGTGATTTCAACATTCAGAGAGAATTTCCCAGCTAGTCTTTGGACAGCCAACTTCTCCCAAAAGCTCATCAAGGACCTTTCATTGGACTTTCATCAATGGCCCTAGTTTGCAGCCTGCCTACAGACCCTGGACTTGTGCATCCCCACGGTCGTGTGAGAGACTCATGAAATCTCATATTATTGACAGATATCTCCTGTTGATTCTGTTTCCCTAGTGAACCCTGACTAATACATCTTGGAACTGGGAGTGGTTCTTGAAGAACAGAGTCTTAAACATGGGATATCTGAGGTGGTTCAGGGAGTTTTGCAATTGGCACTCTACTCTAATTGGACTAAAGGCTACTGATGACTCCCTTTCCAATAACGAAGAGGTTGCTAACAGTCCATGGTGTGAGCTGGCAATAGGGATATGAAAAATAGCATCACTGGATTCCCCTACTTCCACGCTTATAAGAAACAAGGATCTGGGTGAGAGTGTTTCCAAAAACTTACAGAATTTTGTGGAGTCAAAAAGTATAATAATGTTGGCTGGCTCCTCCTACTCTGGATACAGTTACAAAGGAAAGAGATGAACTAAAGTCTTCAAATTAGAAACTTAAATTCCTCATAAATGACGTGAAAGTTGTTATTTGTGCCCTGAAAGAAAATCTTGTCTCCTGTAGCCACAGACTTGAGATATCTAAGAATCAAACCCAGCCTCTCATTGTATGAGTAGCAGAATTACAGAGGAAACTAAAATCTCAATGTCACAGGGAAAGGAAAGGAACCCAAGGATTGGGATGGAGACATATGGGATGATGATAATATTGGTGGGGATATTGTAACCCTAAATTCTGCTGAGACTTTACCAGATAAACCTGCAATGGTCTGCCCTGTGGAGATCACAACTTGTCAACCTTATATCATCCAGCCTCCAGCCTGACCCATGGAGCCCAGACCTCCTTCCAGTCCTGAGGTGGGTACCAGCCTCCAGCATGCACTGCTCAACCTCCAGCCTGCCCTGAGAAATCTGCCTTCCAACCCCTGCCTGAAGAGGTTAATCTTCTCTCACTAGAAGAAAATGCAAAGGAATACCCTGAGGTCAGTAGCTTGCAAGACATTTCTAATCCTTCTTACTCACCCTCACCACCCCTCTTGTCTTCCAGACCTAGTACTAGACTAAAATCACAGCAATCCCCCAAAGGTGAAATACAAAGTGTGATCCATGACACTATACTCTAAAAACATCTGCATGAGTTTATTAACTTATATAGACAGAAACCAGGGGGAAATGTGTGGGAATGGATACTAAGGGTATGGGATAATGGTGGAAGGAATATAAAAGTGGATCAGGCTGGATTTATTGATATGGGCCCACTAAGCAGAAATTATGGATTCACCGCTGTAGCTTGATGGGTTAGAAAGGGCTCTAACAGTTTGTTTGGGTGGCTGACTGAAACATGGACCAAAAGATGGCCTAGCATATCTGAGGTTGAGATGCCCGATTTGACCTGGTATACAGTAGATGAGGAAATTCAAAGTCTTAGAGAGATTGGAATGCTAAAATGGATTTACCATTTGAGACCTGCCCACCCACTCCAGTAATGTCCAGAGGACACACTTTTAACTAGGACTGTGAGGAATAAATTTGTTAAGACTAACCCCATCTTCTCTGAAGAGCTGTGTGGTTGCTCTTCTCTGTAGTCCAGATATTACTGTAGGGAGGGCTGTAATGGAATTAGAATCCTTAAACACTATGGGGATGATTGGTTCTTGGTCCAGTAAAAGGTATCAGCAGTTAATCACCAAAGACAAGGTGGGCGTGGCTACCCCAATGAAAGGCAAATTGAAACCAGCACTCAAAATAGTCTGAGTCCCATGGAGTTATGGTTTTGGCTAATAGATCATGGGGTATCTAGAAGTGAAATAGATGGGCAGTCTACTACATTTCTTCTGGATCTGTATAAGCAGAGTTCTAGGTTGAGTGAACAAAACCCTAACTCAAATTACAGATGCAGAGAATCATGGTCCCTTAATCAATTCCCAGACTTGAGACAGTTTACAGACCCAGAGCCCCTTGAATGAGGAGAAAGAATGCCAGGTACCTTTGGGGAAGGATCTTGTTAAACTGCCAAAAAATTATATTGTTAATCTTCCTCCCACCTTTCCCTAAAGACCTAAAGCCTTTTACCAGAGTAACTGTGCATTGGGGAAAAGGAAATGATCAGATATTTTGGGTAATATTAGACACTGTCTCAGAAATGACATTAATTCCAGGAGACCCAAAATGTCACTTAGGTCCACCAGTCAGAGTAGGGGCTTATGGAGGTCAGGTGATTGATGGAGTTTTAGCTCAGTTCCATCTCACAGTGGATCCAGTGGGTCCCTGGACCCATTCTGCGGTTATTTCCCTAATTCCAGAACATATAATTGGAATAAACATACTCAGTAACTGGCAGAATCCCCACATTGGTACCCTGACTTGTGGAGTGAGGGCTGTTATGGTTGGAAAGGCCAAGTGGAAGCTACTAGAAGTGACCCTACCTAGCAAAATAGTAAATCAAATGTAATAGCAGATTCCTGGAGGGATTGCAGAGATTAGTGCCACAATCAAGGATCTGAAGGATGCAGGGTTGGTTATTTCCACCACATCCCCATTCAACTCTCTTTGTCCTGTGCAGAAAACAGATGGATCTTGGAGGATGACAATAGATTATCGTAACATATCCAGGTGGTGACTCTAATTGTATCTACTGTCCCAGATGTGGTATCATTGCTTGAGCAAACCAACACTACCCCTGGTACCTGCCATGCAGCTGTTGATCTGGCAAATACTTTTTTCTCAATTGCCATTTGTAAGAACCACCAGAGAGTTTGCTTTCAGCTGGCAAGGCCAACATTGTATCTTCACTGTCCTGCCTCAGGGTTATATCAACCCTCCAGCCCTATGTCATAATATTGTCTGCAGGGACCCTGATTGTCTCCCCCTCCCATGAGCCATCACACTGGTCCATTATATTGATGATATCATGTTGCTAGAACCTAGTGAGCAAGAAGTAGCAAAGATGCTAAACTTATTGGTAAGGCATTTGTGTGAGAGGATGGGAGGTAAATACAACAAAATTACAGGGTCCTTCCATATCAGTGAAATTTCTAGGTGTCCAGGGGTGCAGGCATGTCTAGATGTCCCCTCTAAAGTAAAGGATGAGCTATTGTATCTGGTCCCTCCTACAACCAGAAAAGAGGCAGGTACCTTTGCCTCTTCAGATTTTGGAGACAACACATTCCTCATTTGGGTGTGCTACTCCAGGCTGTCTACAGAGTGACCATACAGCTACTAATTTTGATTGGGGACTGGAACAAGAGGAGGCTCTGTGACAGGTCAGGCTGCTGTGCCAGCTGCACTACCATGAACCATATGATCCAGCAGATCCAATGGTGCTGGAAGTTTCAGTGGCAAATAGAGATGCCGTCTGGAGCCTTTGGCAGGCCCTTATAGGAGAATCACAATGCAGACACTTAGGATTTTGGAGCAAAGCCCTGCCATCCTCTGCAGATAATTACTCCCCTTTTGAGAAACAGGTTTTGGCCTGCTACTGGGCCTTAGTAGAGACTGAATGCTTAACCATGGGTCATCAAGTTACCATGAGGCCTCAGTTGCCTATCATGAGCTGGATATTGTCTGACCCACCAAACCATTAAGTTGGGTGTGCACAGCAGCACTCCATAATAAAGCGAAAGTGGTATATACGAGATAGGGCTCAAGCGGGTCCTGAAGGCACAAGTAAGTTACATGAGTAAGTAGCCCAAAAGCCCATGGTCACCACCCATGCCATGTTACATTCTCTTTCCCATCCCACAGCTTTGGCCTCTTGGGGAGTCCCTTACAATCAGTTGACTGAGGATGAGAAAACTTGGGCCTGGCCTACAGATGGTTCTGCACAATATGCAGGTACCACCCAAAAGTGGACAGCTGCAGCACTGCTGCTCTTTTCTGGGACATCCCTGAAGGGTAGTAATGAGGGCAAATCCTCCCAGTGGGCATAATTTTGAGCAGTGCACCTCATTGTTCATTTTGCTTTGAAGAAGAAATGACCAGAGGTGCATTTGTACACTGATTCATGGGCTGTTGCCAATGGTTTGGCTGGTGGCCAGGGAATTGGAAGGAACATGATTGAAAAACTGGTGACAAAGAGGTGTGGGGAAGAATTATGTGGATAAACCTTTCTGAGTGGGCAAAAAACAAACATATTTATGTCCCACATGAATGCTCACCAGAAGGTGACTTCAGCAGAGGAAGATTTTATTAATCAAGTGGATAAGATGACCTGCTCTGTGTCTAATGCTCAGCCTCTTTCCCCAGCCACTCCTGTCATTGCCCAATGGGCTCATAAACAAAGTATCCATGGAGGTAGGAATGGAGGTTATACATGGGTTCAGCAACATGGACTTCCCCTCACCAAGGCTGACTTGGCTACAGCCACTGATGAATGCCTAATCTGCCAGCAGCAGAGAACCACAATCAGCCCCTGATATGGCACCATTTCTCAAGGTGACCATCCTGCTACCTGGTGGCAGGTTGACTACATTGGGCCATTTCCACCATGGAAGGGACGGTGACTTGTTTTAACTGGAATAGACACATACTCTGGATATGGGTTTGCATTTCCTACATGCAATGCTTCTTCTAAAACTACCATCTGTGGACTTACTGGATGTCTTATCTACCACCATGGCATTCCACACAGCATTGCGTCTGATCAAGGAACCCATTTCACAGTAAATGATGTGTGGGAATTGACACATGCCAATGGAATTCACTGGTCTTACCATGTTCCCCATTCACCCTGAAGCAGCTGGATTAATAGAACAGTGGAATCACCTTTTGAAGACTCAATTATGGCACCAACTAGGTGGCAATACCTTGCAGGGCTGAAGCAATGTTCCCCAGAAGGCTGTGTATGCTCTAAATCAGCATCCACTCTATGGTGCTCTTTCTCCCATAACCAGGATTCATGGGTCCAGGAAAGAAGGGGTGGAAATGGGAGTGGCACCAATCACTATTACCCCTAGTGACCCACTAGGAAAATTTTTGCTTCCTGTCCCTGAAACCTTAAGCTCTGCTGGGCTACAGGTCTTAGTTCCAAAAGGAGGAATGCTGCCACCAGGGAACACAACAAAGATTCCACTGTACTTGAAGTTAAGACTGCCACCTGGCCACTTTGGGCTCCTCTTACCTGTGAATCAACAGGCAAAGAAGGGAATTACTGTACTGGCTTGGTGACTGATCCTGACTATCAAGGAGAAATAGGACTACATCTACATAATGGAGGTAAAGAAGAGTTTGCCTGGAATACAGGAGATCCTCTAAGGCAACTCCTAGTACTGCCATGCCTTGTGATTAATGTCAATGGAAAGTTGCAACAAACCAATCCAAGCAGGACTAACAATGGCCCAGAATCTTCAGGAATGAAAGTTTGGGTCACCCCACCAGGAAAAGAACCACGGCCAGCTGAAGTGCTTGCTGAGGGTAACAGGAACATGTAATGGGTAGTGGAAGAAGGTAGTGATAAATATGAACTTCGACCACATGACCAGTTACAGAATCAAGGACTGTAATAGTCAAGAACCTTTCTTCTTTGTTTCATTATGATTGTATATGTATACAAAATGAAATTGTTTTCTTCCCCAACATTTTCCCCTATCATATGAAAAGTTGTATTAGTTTCATGTCATAATATTTAAGGATGTCAAGTTTAGGAGTGAACATTACTCAAGGACTTGCAACCTATTCTGTAGGGAATTAATGTGTTTCTGGTTGTATGCAGGCAAGTTGAACATTGTTAGGCAGAAATATATATGTATGCTTGTCTGTTATTGTTTTTACTTAGAGACTATGTATGGTTTAAGGTAGTGTGTACAGTTGCCAAATTGACAAGGGGTGGACGGTGATGGTTAGGCTAATGTGTCAACTCAGCCAGGTAATTGTGTCCAGGTGTTTGGTCCAGCAAGCACTGGGCTAATTGTAATACAAGATCATTTATGGACTTTGGTCACCAGTGAGTTTACTGCATGTATGATTGATTACATCTGCATCAATCAGGGAGATTGCCATCAGCAATGGGTGATGCTTTTATACAACCAGTTGAATACCTTAAAAGGGGAATTGATTCCAACATTCAGAGAGAATTTCCCAGCTACTCTTTGGACAGGCAACTTCTCCCAAAAACTCATCAAGGACCTTTCATTGGACTTTCATTGGAGTCCCTGGTTTGCAGCCTGCCTACAGAACCTGGACTTGTGCATCCTCATGGTCATGTGAGAGGCTCGTATAAAATCTCATATTATTGAAAGATATCTCCTGTTGATTCTGTTTCCCTAACAAACCCTGACTAATACAAATACCAAGGACCAATTCCACTTATAGATATAGATTGAAAAACACTTAACACAAACTTACCTATTGAATCCAACAGAATATTAAAGAAGGTATCCACCATGATCAAGTGGGATTTATCTCAGGATGAAAGGGTGTTTAGCAGAAGAAAACCAATGTAATACACTACATTATCAAAATGAAGAGCAAAATCACATGAATATCTCAATTCATGCAGAAATGCTAATAACAAGTTCCAACACAGTTTCACAATAAAAACACTCAGAAAGATGAGAATACAAAGTAACTTCCTCAACATGTTAAATAGCCTTTATGGAAAAACACAGATAATCTTATCCTCAATGGTGAAAGAATGAAAGCCATCCCCATGATGTCTGGAACAAGACAAGGATGCCTGCTTTCACTATTGCTATTCAGTATTATGCTTTAAGTTAGGAAATTAGGCCATAAAATTAAATAAAAGGTACCCAAAGTAGAATGGAGGAAATAAAACTATCTGTTTTCATTGAAGTCATGATTCTTTATACAGAACATGCCAAAGCTTCCACAAGAAAACGCTAGAGCTCATAAATGAATCTAGCAAATGCAAGCTACAGGATTAACATATAAAATATTAGTTGTGTTTTATACACCAGCAAAGAACATTCTTAACTGGATGTTTTAAAATATCTATTCAATGTAGCTTCTAAAAGAACAAAATGTGTAGGAATAATTTTAACTAAAGAGGTTACAAAATGCAAAATTTTAAAAAAATGCTTCAAGAAATTAGAAAAGGCTGAAGCATTCTGTGTTCACAGATAGGAAGAATTAATATTATTAAGGTATCAGTACTGCCCAAAGTGTTCTTTACCTTCAATGTAATCCTCATCTATGTCCCAGTAGCCTTTTTAGCATAAATGGAAAGACTGATCCTGATTTATAGGAAATACACTTCAGCAGGACTCTGGTACCAGCTTACAGATTTGCAAATATTTATGTCTTTGTCTCTTGCCTTGCTTAGTCTGTGAGCTTTTTGAGAGGAAGCAAAATATCTCATCCATCTCTTCATTCCCAGCACATAGTTTACTGCTCTCTATACAGTATTGATGAATAAACATTTGTTGAATGACTAAGAAAACCAATGTTTAAGTGAATTGAACAGATATTGTTAACTATGGGGAAGAAAAGATAAGCAGTGAGACAAAAAGGAATTCTGTTGAGAAAGGGAAGTCCCATGTATGAGAGTCAACTCCAGGGGAGACAGATTGGAGACATAAGCTATTTTAGGGTACTCAGAATCTCTCTGCAAAATCAGAGATAGGGAAATCATTTTGGGAAAACTTGCAATATTAAATCAAACATCTAAAGAGTCATGACTTCCTCTTGGGAAAGAAGGAGTCCACCAAGATTAGAGATGAACATGGAGCTCCAAGGCTGTCTCCCAAGGGTCAAAATCAGCACACGTTTTCATTGTGTTTTTCTTTCTTATCTCCAGAGAAGTAAATATCGCAGTCGTAAGAGAGACAAAAGAATACTTGTTTAATGATGCTTATGGGAATGGAATCCCTCTAGGCATGGAAACTCAAAATTCTTCCCCTACTCTCTCAAAGGTCTACTTTACTAATCTCTGGTGAAGAGAAAACTCAATTTTGTTTCTAGAGAACTTGTGAGTGGTTCAATCTCACTTTTCTTCCTGGGAGCAGAACTTCCAGTTTCATCCATCATTCAAGGAATAATCTGCATTGATGAACTCAGACCTTGCCTTGACAATTTCTGGGTGAGTCACAGACTCTCCACCAGTGTTGTAACAATATATTATGATTCTGAGGACATCCTTTATTGATAGAAATTTTAGGGGCATCAACAGATTATACATGTAAAGAAAGCTTAATATACAAAGTCTTGCCATCTTAAAAAGCCTAATTGTGGAAGGAGATAACAGATACACCAAACTGTCTTCTTTCCCCAATCTGACTCCTCTGGTGTTAACTCTCACTCATGGTGTTTCCCTCTCAATGCAGCATTTTTCCTTGTTTCACTGCTTCTTCTTTGTCTACAATTGTTGCAAGCATCTATTTAACCATGTTCATTCATTTTTTATTTTAGTCATTAACCAACATTAAGTCATCAAATACTTCATGGTAGGCACTAAATATTACTTTGGGATTAAAGAAATGACTAAGACATTGTTCCCCATCTCAAAGAGATACATGCAAGAGAAATAGAAGTGAGTATATGCAATATCCTGTGGTGGCCCTGAAATCCTGCTGAAGTGGATCCAAAAGCTTTGACTCTTCCTGTGGAGGTTATGAAAGTCTTTGGAATGGAGCTGATGATTGCACTGAGACTTGAAGTAAGAACTGGGGTAATATCAAGAGGAGAAAGGGGCATATGCACACCAAGAAGAGAAGACAGGTTCTAAATTGTGGGATCAATATACCATAAAGTCTTGTGTATTTTTAAAAATAGTTCTTTATATGTGATGAACATTGAGGAGCAGAGCATGAAAAGTGGAACATGAGCCTGGTCATGTTGTCAGCAGCTAGATAACAGAAAGCTTTGTGTTTTTTTTCCACAAGAAGGATATTTACATTTGAAGTTTCTGGAGAGTCAGTGAGGATTTATAGAAGGTGATGGCCATGAAAAGTCTTGTCATGAGGAAAGCTCACTCTGGGTCAATGTGACTATTGTTGTTTTCAAAACCCCATAGAGATAATGAAAGATGAAAATAGTGCAGTGGAAGTGGACAGGAGGTGTGGGGAGTTAGTCTGTGTGGGGTTGAATGACAATAAATAAAATATTCATTAATATACTAGGCCTAATATCAGACATTTTATATTCATTATTTTATTTAAGTCTTTCAGTTACTGTACAAAATCATTTTTCACTATTCTGAAATAATGGAGGAAGAATGTGTGACTTACACCAATGTGATATTCTTGTCCAAGGCATATAATTGTGTCTGGATTGAACCTTAAAGTTTGATTTTCCTATGCTTTTGCATTTCACTAATAATTTATGTCTTAATTAACTTAATATCTTAGAACAGTGTTACATTTACAGAAAATCACAAGCATAACAGAGAGGGTTTCCAAGAACCTCTCACCTACTTTCTCCTCTTCATAACATCTCTATCCAAAACACCACATTACATTTATTTGTAGTAAATTTTTAGGCAGAGACAGATTCTCAGGCTCTCCTCATTTTGATGACCTGGATAGTTTTGAAGAGTGTAAGTTAGGTACTTTGTAAAATTTCCCTCAGTTGGAAATTTTCTATTGTTCTTGTCATAATTAGACTGGGTTATGGGATTTGGAGGAAGACACCAGAGATAAAATCACATTATATCCAGGGCACATCCTATCAATATGACTTATCATTGTTATTGTTGATGTTATCAACAGTGTTTTGATAAAGTTTCTCATTTATCTGCATTTCCATATATCACTTTGGAAAGTAGTCAACATGTGTAACCCAAATTCAGGGAGTGGGATTTTTGCTCCACTGCTTTGAGAGAACAATATCTGCATAAATTATTGGAATTCATCTGCATAGTAGATATATCTCTTATTTATGTAATCAATAATTTATTTTATACTTTTGGTTGTGATACAGTACTACTTTATTTTGTTGTTCAGTTTGTTCCAGTTTTGGCCATGAGAGCTCTTTCAGCTGTGCCCTGTGTCTATCTGATATTTTCCCATTGTTAAGTGTTTTATTTCAGTATTATGAGATGCTCCATGCTCTTTTTGAATATTTCTTGCCGAAGTCTTGCAGTCAACTGTTTCTGCAAGAAGACTCATATTGGAGAATGGTGTTAAAATCCAAAGTCTGGACACTATATGTGCCTTTCTGCTGGGCCCTCTCCATGGAGATTGTAAGTAAATATATTTGTGTACACTACCATGTGTAAATGCACGTATCTCTAAGTATTTCTACATGCAAACTTCTGTATCTATATTCACCTCCACACGAGTTCATATTGATGTCTGTAACTTTAAACCATTAACACAAAACAGTCCAGTGTCTTCCCCTTGTTTACCTGTAAACTCTCACACCACAGTGAGAAGCATATTTCCCCATATGATTTCAATTTACTTCATTGCTTGATACCAGTCTCCAGGTATAAAAGTAAAAGAATTGTTAACCCATACCCTGGCGGGATATAACTTTATCAACTAGAGGACAGTACTTGTGTACAGTGTTTATTGAGGACAGTTTGCAGACTCCATTCCTATCCAATATTACTATTTCAGCAAATTTCCCCCCATACCCTTCAAATGCATTTGTCAGGAAGGTCATTTATGAACATTTTGCATACCTTGTAAATGAATTTTTATTGGTATATATTAATGTTCCTTCTTTGTGTTGTCAAGTTCAATGGGTTTTGACAAAAGTATAATGTCATGTACCTACAATTACAGTATAATACAGGACAGTTTCATTTCTCTAAAAATTCCCCTGTGTTTACCTATTCAACCCACTTGCCCTCTCCCTAATCCCTGGCAACCAGTGATCATTCTATTGTCACTGTTGTTTTCCCTTATCCAGAAGGCCATAAAATATGTTGATATCATTCATATTTAACACTTTAGACTGGTTTCTTTAGCAACAATCATTTTAGGTCATCCTTGTCTTTTGTAGTACCTTTTCATGGATACTTATTTGCCAACTGTGTATCTTCTTGGTTAGGATTCTGTTCAGAACTTTTGCCCATTTTTTCAGGAGATACCAGGGATTGAACCCAGGACCTGGTACATGGGAAGCAGGTGCTGCATCACTGAGCTTCATCTGCTCCCTAATATGAGTTTATTTTTTTATTGTTTTTTGTTGGTTAGTTTTTAAGAAGCTACTGGGGATCAAACCCAATGCTCAACCACTTAAAGTACATCCATACCCAGCCTATTTTAAAAATATTTTTATTAATGAAGTTGTGAACTTACAAAACAATTGTGCAGATATGCTGAATTCCCATACAACCCCTCTTCAACAAACCACACCATTGTGGAATGTTTATTACTGTTTATGAGGTAATATCATCAGACTATTACCACTAACTATGGTCCATAGCATACATTTGGCATATCTCTTCCATATCCCCCACCATTAAAACAGTACATACTTGACATTGATGCAAGAATATTGCATTATGTTTGTTCATATTTTTTTATTGAATTTTTGCTTTCTTAATGTTGGGTGTCAAGAATTTTTCATATTTTTGAATACAAATAATTTATTGGCTATATGTTTTGAAAATATTTCCCCAAGTCTGTTGATTTTTTTTATTCCCTTATCAATGTTTTTCACAGAGCAGATATTTTTCATTTTAATAAAGTACAACTTATGAATTTTCTTCTGTCATGGATGATATTTTGAGTTCTAAAACCTAAACACTCATTGTTAAAATCTGGAACCTTGATTTTCTTGTATGTTTTACTCTAGAATTTTTTGCATTGCATTTTACATGCGAGTGCATGATTCATGTTGAGCTAACTCCCTAATTTCTGTTTTTGTTTGACATGTGTATTTCCCTTTGTTCCAGAACCATTTGTTGAAAAGACAGCACTTTTACCATTGAATTGCCCTTTCTCCTTTGTCATAGAATATTTGATGGCATTTGTGTGGATCTATTTCTGGATTCTTTAAAATGAGATTATGTATCTATTTCAAAAAGACAACACCATTTGATTATTTTTTAGTAAATCTCAAAATCAGTTAGTGTGCTCCTACAAATTTGTTCCTCTACAATAGTGTATTGGCTTTCAATGTGTTAGGCTTTCCATAAAAATTTTAGAATTAGTTTGTCATTATCCTCAGAATAACTTGCTTGCATTTAGAGTGAGGTAGAGTTGAGGGTACAGATCAGATTGGAAAGAAACAGCATCATAGCAATATTGGGTGTTATATATGCTAAAGGAGAATACTTCTAATTAATTAATTAATTAACTTCAACTCTTAATTAGAGTAGCTTATACAGAACTCAAAATTTCTTATTTTACTTATTTTCAAGTGTAGTATTTGGTAATAATAATTACATTCAGAATATTTTGCTGCCATCAACAATATCTAATATCCCAACATTTCATCACAGGCACAAAATGGCTGGACAAAATCTTTGCTGAATAAAGTAAATTCTACAGAATTTATGGTGAAAAAGTGTTACCATGATAAAATATTTGCAATTATCGACAAGGATGTCTACTCAGAAACAGCATCAAGGAGAAGCAGGAAAGAGGATCAAGTGTAGCTCAGGGTTGAGTGCCTGCTTATATATGAGGTCCCTGGTTCAATCTGTGGTATAAACCTAAAAAGAAAGAGTAACAGGAGTCTTTGTTTCCCCAGTATTTTCAGATTAAGTACACTAGTTGTATCTGTATAAAATAAGAAATCATTAATTTAATGTTTTACAAACCATAGCATTTATGTTAATTTTTTGATAGTTGTTTGTATCTAAATTTGCATTTCTTTGGTCTCCTTTCCAGCCGTTGCACTGTATATATGGAAACAGATGACCAAACATGTGTTTCAGAATTTGTCCTCCTGGGCCTCTCAGAAGACACAGATATGGAACCTCTCATATTTGGATGTTCCTGTCCATGTACCTTATCACCATCTTTGAGAACCTGCTTATCATCCTGGTCATCCTAACAAACTCCCACCTCCATACACCCAAGTGCTTCTTCCTTTTCAATCTGTCTTTTACAGATATCTGTTTCACCTCCACCACTGTCCCAAAGATGCTGCTGAACATCCAGAGAGAGAACAAAACCATAACCTTTGAAAATTGTCTTATCCAGATGTGTTTTTTCATGCTTTTTTCAGGATTATACATCTCCTTCTTGACTGTGATGGCCTATGACCACTTTGTGGCCATCTGTCACCCCCGGCAATACATGGTCATCATGAACCCCTGGGCCTGTGGCCACCAGCTACTGGCATCCTGGTTATTGAGTATTTTGATATCCCTTTTACATGACACAAAGATTTTGCAATTGTCTTTTTGTACAGAGTTAGAAATCCCTGACTTTCTCTGTGAACTTAATCAGGTAGTCAGATGTGCCTGTTCTGACACCTTCCTCAAGGACCTAGTGCTGTATTTTGCAGCTGGACTTCTTGCTGTTATTCCACTCACTGGAATCCTTTATACTTACTTTAAGATTATATCTTCTATTTTGAGAATTTCAACAGCTGGGGGCAAATATAAAGCATTTTCTACTTGTGGGTCTCACTTCTCAGTTGTGACCTTGTTTTATGGTACAGGTCTTGGAATGTATCTTAGTTCCACTGCTACCCAAAAACTCAAGGGCATGTGCAATAGCCTCAGTGATGTACACAGTGGTCACATCAGGGCTGAACCCCTTTAACTATTGTCTTATAAACAAGGACATAAAGCAGGCCTTTAAAAAGCTTTCCAAGTGAGAAACATTCTCTCTATAAAATGATCTTTTGCCCCAAGTTTAGAAATTGTCTCATGATTAACAGAGGTCAAACCCTAGGAGTTTTAAATCTAGATACTTTTAATAGTGCATAGAAAAATAACCTGCTACATGCCTAATTTCTAGAATTCTCTCTCTTTAATTTTTATACATTAAAACACCTTTTTATTATGTAATTTCCTTTAAATCATTTGACTTGTCTGTTGCATTCCCTATTACAGTATTGAAGCCAGAATCTTCTGCGGAATTTTAAGCAGTAAAACGTTTACTTTCGGTAGTTGTTACATATAAAATTATAGTACTTGTTGGAAAAATGATTGTGTAGCTCAGTCTCCACCATATGAAAGCAATTGTTCCTGTGCTATATGGATTTGGTGAAAAAATAATCTGTCATATCAAAGAGTTTATAATTGTTGCCAGGGTTTGTGTCAATTGGCTCCAAAAAGAGATGACAAACTTAACTGGAGTTATCATCTGATTAACTTTACAATAATCCACATTCCAACCCCAATATCTGCCTTTCTCTTGTACACTCAACATAAGATACAAGAGACTGTAATAGACAATATAACCCCTGATTATGAACTATTGATGATGTAATTAATCTCTGTTATTCTTCCAGAGATGCAATGTTGCTGTTTAACTGTTTTTCTGATAGGCACTAAATTTCAGGAAATTTCTCTCAATGTATCCTACAATAAAAGTCTTCATTTACAGATCATAAAAAGAAAAGTACAAAGACATAAAGAAGACCTAAACAATTGGAAGGATATTATGTGTTAATTGATTAGAAGATAAATATTGTAAACATGTCAAATAAGCAAAATAATTTATAGTTTCAATACAATCACAATCAAAATTCCAACAGCCTATTTTACAGTAATATAAAAGTCAATTATAAAATTAATTGGAAGGGACAAAAGCCTGAATAGCCATGAGCATTCTAAAAAAGAAGAGCAAATTTGGAGGACTCAGTCTTATTGACGTTGTAGTGTGTTACAAAGCTACTGTAGTCAAAACAGCTCAGTATTGGCATAATGATCAACATACTGATCAATGGAATCAAACTGAACATTCATAAACAGGCTATAACATCTACATTAAACTGATTTTTGATAAAGCTACCAAGTCCACTGTACTCGGACATTGAAGTCTCTTCAATAAATGGTCTGGGAGAACTGGATTTACCTAACCAAAAGAAAGAATGAGGACCTCTATCCCACTCCCCAAGAATCACCTCCAAATCCCTCAAAGATCTGAACAAAAAGGGCAGGCAAATTCATGGAAGATAAGGTAGGGCAATTTCTTCAAGGTATTGTGGCATGTGGAGTTCTCTTAAACCTTACACTCACAGCACAACAAACAATAGAAAAAAACTAGATAAAATGGGACTTCCTCAAAATTAAACACACTTGCACCTGAAAGGACTTTGAGAAGAGAGTCATAAGGAAGCCTACCAAATAGAAGAAAATATTTGGAAATCAAACATCTGACATGGATTTGATATCCATGATATATAAAGAAACCCTACAATTCAACAATATAAAGACAAGTGGACACAATTGAAAAATGGGCAAAAGACTTGAATAGACATTTTTCTAAAGAAGAAATACAAATTGTGAATAAACATACAAAAATGTTCAGCAGCACTAGCTGTAAGGGAAATGGAAACCAAAACTATCATTAAATATCAATGTCATTTCACACCTAATAGAAAGGTCACTATAAAAAAAAAAAAAGAAAACTACTAGTGTTGAAGAGGAGTTGGAGAGATAGGAATGCTTATTCACTATTGTTGAAAATGCAGAATTTTACAGTCACTGTGGAAGTCTGCTTTGAAGTTTCTAAGGAAGTTAGATATAAATCTATCAAATGACCAG